>APFE031332037.1:170085-195563 GCA_000404065.3 Pinus taeda
AGTGCCCCCGAAGCTAAAAACAGCTGTAAAATTGCCTTGTAAAAGTATAGTAATTTCTAGTCAATCTGGGTCGTTCATTAGGCGGATGATTTGACGGTAGCACTTATGTTTAGTTTAGGGTTTTTTGCCCTAGAAGGCAACCCCTCTCTTTGTATGAGGGCATTGTATTTGAGGCTGTGAGATAGATGTGTATTCGGTGTGAGCGAGAAACAGAGAGGTGAGACTGTGAGAAAAGACAGAGGATATTACAGCAGATTTGCTGTAGGTTGTGTCTCTTCATTTTGCTGGATAATAGAAAGGAAGGACTGGCTGTTCGAGGTGGACGTAGCCCAAACTGGGTGAACCACGTATATATGTGTCTCTCTTGTTTTGTGTGCTTTCTGTGTTTATATTTCTGCAATATTTTATGTGTTCCATTGCTCCGTAATATATAATTTTCTAACAATAGCTTGGAATTGAAAATTGTCTACTTTGAGCATCTCCTTTGTGATAATAAGGAACTTGGGAGGTTGCAAGGTTTGTAGGGCATGTAGTGGAGATGCAGCTTGCATGGCTGCAAACTTCCGCAACTCAAGGTTGCAAATTTCCATAGCTAGTAAAGGCATACAACTTTATGACAATTGACAACTCCAGATCCAAAATTAATCTGGAGGTATATTATTGGTTACAGACTCATAATATTAAATGGTATAAATTAATGCTAGTTGCAGATGGTGTTATAGCTCCAAATCTCACTCTTGATGTTTGTGATGCTGCACTCATGGCCTAGGGCAACCCCTACTTCTAGACCTGGTCCAAATACTAAAATACAGTGTTCTGTTCCCTATACGCAACATTGCCCTGAGCTAAATGTGTTTGTACATGGGTCTGTGTATACCCAACCGGCATATATGTCTTAAAACACTTAAAAAAATTAAATCTCCTTAATTTCGAGTGGATATCACGAGTTTTACCTGTTGATCACCTATTAGTGCCCGTGGCCCAACTGTTCCCAACGAATTCCCAACTAAAAAACTACTTTGGGAGAAGTATAAAAAGGCTTCAATGGGAAGGCCTAAGGAGGAGAAAATAGAGAGAAAAATCACTCTGCTGAGATTATCCCTGACCAAGTCTGAAGATCCTTGTGCTTCCTGCACTTCCCCCATTACAGGAAATCCTTGTTTCCTTGATTCATGATGTCTTTCCACTACTTGAGATATCTTGGAGTAAGTCATGGAAGGAGTTAGCTGAAGGCTTGAGACTAGACAAATCTAGAGGACGGTTTCGCTTGGAGCCTGTGAAAGGAAGACTCAGGTGAAATCATTCCTTTTTGTACTTTAGTTATCCAAAATAAAAGAAACACTTTTCTTGTTCCTGTTATAAATCTTCTTCATGTTTATGATATCAATGTCATGATACAGATATGAATGGTTGTTTTAATTGTATAACTAACTACCTTTCAATATGCTATGAAGATGATTTCTTTATGATGCTTGGTCAATATACTGCTGTGTTTTCTGGAATTGATTGTTTTGCAGGTTCAAGGATTAAAAGGAACTCCAAGAGGGTTTGGACCCTAGCTGGATCTTCCCAAAAGGACCCCCAGGTGCACCTCTCTTTGTGTAGTTTGTTTATATTAGCGTCATGGCTATGTGGAATGCTTTTTTTTCTTTGTATATAACGTCCGATCTACTAGGGTATCAACCCAAGACCCTACGGGAATTATCCCTAAACAAAATTGGTGACTCCATTGGGGACAACAGTATTGTTGTTCCTAGTTTGGGTTTGTTCAAGCCAATCAGGGCTCAACTATTTATTTGCTTCCTGTGACTGTGTTGTATGTTCCTATGGAAACTTGAACTGTAAGTTTGATCAGTTTCTTCAGACCTTTTTTTGTTTTTTTCTTGTGATCTTTTATATATGTTATTTTTCTAGTTTACATAAGCATATATATACAAGTTTCCTTAACTGAACCTGCGTGTACGTAGGTTTCCTTAGGCATAATAGCGTATACACACAGCTGTGCATCAACATAGTCACGAATACACTACAATTCTCAAGATTTTTCAAATATTTTTGTTTCTAAATATCTCTCTGTTGGTCTGAGTCTTTCTTGAAATGTTACTTTTGTGTGTTAGTCTTTGTTTTACAGCAAGTTCATGATTTCAAATTCTCTCCTATTATAGAGAGTATTGGTCTTGTTTTGTTTTGTTGCAAGCGTCATCATTTTTGTTTAAACACACATGATTTCTTTCTAGGAATCTTGGCTGTTCTGGTCTTCCAGGACAGAAAGATTGGTCTCAATCTTTGTGGCAAATCTTGTTTTGGTGATATTTTTATTTGCATGTCAAAATTGCATCTTTATGACCCTTTACGTTTTTTTCTTTTTGAAAGTTGTTGTGCGACAGTTTTCAAAGTTGTCTTTCTTGATCTTTTGATTACTGTCACCAAGCTTTTTGGGCTGCTTTCTGATTGTTAAGAGCATCTTGAAACACACTTTTTGTTGACGTTTCACCCGTTTTGTGTTGTAAACTTGCAAAGTGTTTTGTTTCCTATTCTACAGTCATAAAGTTTCAGTTTTAGTAGGAGCACTTTTGAAAAGTCATTTTTTCTTTTACTTTTGAAGAAAACTTTTTGAAAACTTGGTTTTTGCTTTCTTTGGCTTTGTTTGGATTTAGTTTCCTTTTCGTGAGTGAAAGTGCATTTTTGTTTGTCTTGAAACCTTCTTTTAATGTTTGGATTAAAATGAGAATTAGAAACTTATATTCTATCTAAGCATCTTAAGTGGCAAACTACAATTGATAAACAAGTTACTTTCATTCTTTGATTTAGAGTAGTCTTAAGTCTTGCATCAGCATGTACTCATTGCATTAGGATAAATTTGTGCATCTTTTAGGGCATCCATAGTTTTGATAATTTTTGTGAGTGTGATGCTTGAGTAAAAGAAAAGAAAAGAATATTTATTGCTTTCTTAGAAGTTCCTTAGAACCTAGTAGAAATTTATTTCATCGAAGAACAAAACAAGTGCATTTGCATATAGTTTGGTTTTTATTAATTTCTTTTGCATCAAAACACCACAAGTTTCACTTCCACTTATCCCTTGACTTAAAGAACAACCCATTTAAAAACAAGCGCTAACTAAAATACACTAGAAATTTTTATAATTATCAAATTAGATACACCAACAAGTTTTAGGATATTTTAGGGCCTTGGATTAGGCGAGTGGAGAGAAAACTCTCCAAGGCCATTTAAACTGACAAACATAGGATTCTGAATAGTGAGTGAAAATCCAATAGCGTTAGGAAGACCAGGAAAGCTTCGGTTCTGGGAGTTAAGCATGAGGGTTTTTGAAGATAAGGAAGAGAGATACTCCTTCTACCACTTGTTGGATCTTAGCTCAAGGCTGTTCCGCCTGGCTTCTGACATGAGTTGGTAACCTTAGTTGCTTCTCCTAGGGATCTGCATAGGTGGCTGTGAAGGGGAATCCTGTGGCACCTGAGGTCGACATTGTATCACTCTCAACGGTACTACTAGAGGGCACCCTTGTGAAGCTTGGGGGCTTGCACCGGTGCAAGCTATTGTTAGGAGGTTAGCATAACTTCCTCTATTACCTTCACTGGTAGGACTGGGCCGTAATTATCCCAGGCTATCTTCGGAAGGCCCCTTACTTCACTTTCTTGTATTTTGGTGTCCACTCCTCATCACCCAGAGTGGAAATACTTGAAGGTTGTTTGGTTGGATGACGTCTTTTAGGGACTTTTTAGTGTGTGCTTTATGCTCTTAGTTGGCCTAGCTTTCATTTTTTCTTGAGTCTTCAATTAGATCTTAATAAGAAATTCAAAGTGGCTGACTGACCACCTAGACAGTCTCGAAGACTTCGTGGTCTTTCACCACCAAGTTTAGAGCCTTCTCCTAAAAAGCATAGAGGTAATACTGTCAGTGGGTTTCATCCCATGGCAGCTGACGCATCGGGGATTGATCCTCCTCTTGGGGGCATTAGTGTTTAGCATATGCCTGGTACTTCTGTAGAACTAGAGAGGAACACTCCAGTTATTTCTCGAGTTCTCTTTCAAACGAAAGATAGCATAGAGGTAGAAGAACTCCTTAGCGGCTCTGAATTCTCCTCTACTGTCTAACTATCTAGACGTATTACAATACGTTGGGACTCCGACACATAGACCATCAAGTCCAGGTCATATTAGCACTTACCGTCGGAGGCCACTACTGAAAGCATGGCTTCTACCACAAGTGCTACAACTATGCAGACTCCAACATCAGTACAAAGGGGAGGAATTATTTACATCCCCTCTGCATCTCTATTTGGGTCTTTTGCTAGCACATTTTTAGTTGGTTCTACCTCCATTCCTTCTACAAGTGGAAATTCCCAAGCCAATGCTTTTAGTTCTGGGTTCTTCCTATTTGGCACCCATTCACAAGGTATTCCATCAGTTCCATTCAGTGCCTCCACATCCATGATGGGTGGGTCGTCTTCATTTCAGGGTTTTCCTTTTGGAAGTGGTCATATACCACATTCCAAACCGACAATAGGATCTATGCCTTTTCCTTTTACAGGACAAGAAATCAATCTCTTTCAAGGTTGGACTAACCCTACGGTTAGTGGCATGGGAACTGGGAATCCATTTTTGGAAAACAAGGGAATAGGTTGTACTCCACAGTTAGCACATTTCGAAGTATTCCTCCTTTAGGTTTTGCTTGGAATCCTTATTAGCGGTTATCCACTCCTTATAATCCTTTAGGAGGGAACTTCGCTGGTTATGGAGGTTTTTCGGCTGGAGTTGGTCAAACTCTGAGTTTTGCTGGATCACAAGGTCCGCCTTTTGGTTCAGCTAGCTCTGCTGGCTACTTCGGGTAGCCTGGTGCCTTCCAAAATCCAGGCCAATATTTTCAAAACTTTGGGAGCTCTGCCCAGTCTGGGTGGAATCCCGAAGGTCCTCCTAAGCTTCCTTTTCAGGCAACATTGAACTTGCGAGATCTCATGAAATTAACAAGTGATCCAATCAAATACAATCTAGCCTAGCCTCTCGTCCCAACCAAACTCCCTTAAGACATTCCTAAGTTTGGGGGGAAGGGCGGTGAAGACTTGGGCAACCATGTAACCACATTCCATTTGTGGTGCTCATCAAACTCCCTTATCAATGACTCAATTAGGTTGAGACTTTTTCAATGCAACCTGACTGGCAATGTGGCCAAGTGGTATATAGAGTTACCAGGGGGTAGCTTTACATCTTTCACCAATTTGGCTAACATTTTCCTAAATCATTTCCAATTACCCATCCGTTATGATGCCGGAACTGAACTTTTGGCCAATTTTCGTCAGGACATGACAACTCACATTTCTGATCATAATCAGGAATGGAGACGGAGAAAGAGGCTAATTAAAGCCGAAATTCCCCCAGAACTCGAATGGTTTTTGAATCTTTACAACCTAAAATCTCTAAGGTTGTCTCCCTGTCTAAAGTCTACTCTGAGGAGCAAGCTATTTTTAGGGCCCATCAGTCAGAATTGATTTACTCACAGTCTAGGATTCTACAAAAAATATTTCCAGATGCTCCTGGGACTAAGGTTGATATAGCCAAGTCAAAGCTAGGTCCCCATGTGAATGGTATCGTTGGATCTGTAGACACAAATTCGGTGAACCTGTTGATCCAATTGCAGTAGTTGTCTTTACAAACTGCTACAAACAACTAGGTCAAATCATCTAACCCTTTGTCTTCTCAACCCTCTTCGTTAACGTCGTCCAATCTTCCAACCACAAAGGAAATCAAAATTCCAATGGGAAAAAGAAAGGACGTGGTAAGAAAAAGAGTCAAGATAGGAAGACGGATGCAAATAAACTCGGCAATAACGCTGGTGGTGGTGGAAATGGGTTTAGAAAGAAAGTCAAGTTTCCATGCAAGCTATGCTGTGGAGACCATTTAACTCATATCTATGCAAAGATTCAAGATGCTCAGCGCTTGTTAGGGCAGAAAGGGACTTCTAACTCTCAAGCTATCTTAACCAACCCTTTTCCCCAAGGGCAGCAACTGCTTTTTAGCGCAAGTTCAAATCCTGGTACCTCTGAAGGGGGCAACCAGGAAAGGGAGAAGTCATCAAATGTTTTCATGATGGGTTCTAACATCCATGTGGCCACTCGGTCGCATGATTACAGTGAAGCTGAAACTTCCAAGGACAAAACTACCCCCAGAAATACTGACCTTCATATTAAGCGACCCCCTATCGAGACTATACTATGGATACCGAAAGGTTCCGATAAACGCGTGACTATTAATCCTAATGCTCGGGCCACCCCGAATTACTCCATTATCAAGGATTTGGGTCAGAGTCCATGAGCCATGCCTGCTTTATAGGTTCTCCAGTCATGTCCAGCTCAACGAAGTGCTTTTCTTTCGACGATAGGGGTAGTTGATCCAAATCACTCTTTAGTGCTCACTTTCAACATGTTGAATGTCAAAGAGCGACTCCCTCATCACATGAATTTTCAAATAAAGTATACATACCATAAAATAACATTTTTCGTACCGTTATTGATGAAGGAGCTTCCACGTGCATCATGTTGATGTCATGCTGGAAGGCTATTGGATCGCCTTCGGCTATTCCTTCACCTACCCTCCTGACTGCATTTGATGGACATTCTCATAGACCGCATGGGATTATCCCGACTTTTCCCATATGTGTTGGGGGAAGGTCATCAATATCAAAGTAGAAGTCATTGACGCTAACCTAGATTACAATCTCCTCTTAGGAAGGAATTGGGTATATGAAATGGATGTCGTTGTTTCAACTCTGTTTCGGGTCATTTTCTTTCCTCATGAGGGGAAAGTCATTAAGGTTGATCAATTGGATTATTCTCCAGTTGATCCTAGGGCAACTTCAAATTCTACTGTTCCTTTAATGGATAACCCTCATCCGCCTATTGAGAATCTAGGAGTTGGGATGTATTCTTCATTGATGGATACCTTTGATTTTCCCTCTCCTATTGCTAGAATCAATGTCATTTCATCATCCAAGGAGTCTTCACGAGAAGAGTTGTTCTGAACTCATTATTTTTCAGACCCTTGGACCTTGTCTTCACCTATGACCACATTAGTTGAAGGACAAGTTGGTGGAATGGCGTTTGCTATGTCTGTAGCAAAGCTTAAATATCAATCTATCATTAACTCTAAAGATAATCATTCTACTCCTTTCTCTGAGGAGGAGTTAGATGGTGATGTGGACCCAACCTGGACCCTTGATTCTACCTCCGCTATGGACTGCTTAGATATGGTTTTACCATCCAGAGAAGCAATCCTAGAAGTGATGCTAGGTTTATATCGACCTTGGGAGGACTTACACCATCATTCATATTTTCTTCCTCTGTTGCAGGAAGTAGAATCTAGCTTCTCCGAGCTGTTTACTAGGGATGTTTGTATGGTATCAAACCCTTTGGCTCCAGCACACCTTCATGTCGAAGGTAATATGTCGGTGATTTCAAAAATGATATCTATAAACATCTCTACGAACCCTAACATGATCAAGAATCTCTTCATCGAAGCTTAATGTTCCCCTGAAGAAATTCAAATTTACACTGACCTTTTTATGGAATTTCGAGATGCATTCGCTTGGTCTTATGAAGAAATGTCTGGCATTGATCCATCCATAGTTAAACATGAGATCAAGACGTATGAAAATGCCAACCCGGTTTGTGAGAGGCTTCGACCAATTAATCCCAAGAAAGCAGCAGCCATTAAAGCTGAAGTAGAGAGGTTTCTCAAGGCAGGTTTCATATACCCTCTTCGTCTTACCGATTGGGTTTCTAATCCAGTCCCTATGGATAAAAAGCAAGGAACAATCCAAGTATGCATTGACTTTAGGGACCTAAAAAAATCTTGTCCCAAAGATAATTACCCCACGCCATTTATTGATCAGATTATTGATGAGTGTGCAGCTAATGAGATTTTCTCCTTCATGGATGGTTTTTCTGGTTATAATTAGATCTCTATCCGTTCGGAAGATCAACATAAGACAACTTTTATATGTCCCTGGGGTACCTTTGCATATAGAAAGATGCCTTTTGGTCTCAAAAATGATGGAGCTACCTTCCAGAGGGCCATGTCATATGCTTTCCACGACATTAAATATATCATTGAAGCATACTTAAAGGATCCAGTTGCTCGTTCTTGAAAGAGAACTGATCACCTTAGTCACCTTTGATTGGTTTTTGAGCGATGTGGATTTTACAAAATCCGGTTGAATCCCAATAAGTGCGTTTTCACAGTTACATCTAGTCGGTTATTAGGGTTCATTGTGTCAAGTGAAGGGATTAGGGTTGATCCGTTCAAGGTAGAGGCAATAATTCAATTGCCTCCCCCATCCTCAATTTGGCAACTTCAAAGTCTTCAAGGGAAGGCTAATTCCTTAATATGGTTTATAGCGAATTATGTTGAGATCACTAAAGGGTTTATGCATTTGCTATGTAAAGGATTTCTGTATGTATGGGACAACTTTGCATAGTGGTCATTCGATGCCTTGAAAAAGGCATTAGTCTTTGCCCCGCTTTTGAGTTCACCAGATTATGTTAGGGATTTCCTTTTATATCTCGCTGCAGCAGAATCAACAATAGGTATGGTTCTTGTTCAAGAAGACAATGCTCTCATAGAGCATGTGATTTATTATTTGAGCTGAGGCTTGATAGGTCCTGAACTTCGCTATTCTCCTATTGAGAAGTTGGCCTTGGCAACTGTCCATGTTGTCCAACAGCTCCGCCATTATATCTTGCTATGAAAAACTTTTGTCTTAGCGGCGGTCAGTCCACTTAAATTTGTCCTCATTAGGTGAGTGATTGGGGCAAATATAGTCAATGGATAGTCATTTTACAAGAATTCGGTCTCAAGTTCTTGTCCGCCAAGTCTAAGAAATCCATGGTTTTTGCCAAGTTAATTTCCAAGCTACCTTGTGGACAGGATACTATTTATGAGGAAAGTTTTCTCGAAGAACATTTATTCCTCACCTCTTCACTCGACCCTTGGTATGGAGATATCATTGTCTATCTCCAGACATCGAAGTTTCCCTCTACTTTCTCTAATGATGAACACTCAAAATTATGTCACATGGCTAAAAATTATGTTATCATTGGTGATACATTATATCATCGAGGGGTTGATTCAATTCTTTGGTGCTGTTTAACCTTAGAGGATGTAGGCTCAGTGCTCAATGACTACCATAGTGGAGCTTGCGGTGGTCATCTTTTAGGGATTGCTACAGCCTAGTGTATCTTGCGTGCTAGCTATTTTTGGCCTTCACTCTTCAAATATTGTGTTGAAGCAGTCAAACACTGTCACCCTTGTCAAGTTTATACTCGAAATATGTGCACACATCCAGCTCCACTTTTTCCCATTGTCACTATCAGTCCTTTTACTAAGTGGGGTATTGATTTTACAACTTTTAATCCGCCTTCAGTAGCAAATCACAAGTACATTATCGTGGCCGTAGACTACTTCAAGAAGTGCACTGAGGCCATGCCCACTTATAAAAATGATAGTGAAACAATGCAATTGTTCCTTTTTAATCAGATTATCTCAAAGTTTGGTATCTTGAGAGAGATTGTTACTGACCATGGCAGTCATTTCAAGAACCAACTAATGTCTGAATTGGCTCTTAAATTGGGTTTCCGATAGGAGCGCTTGTCTCCTTATTATCCTCAAGCCAATGGACAAGTTGAGGTAGTGAACAAAACCCTTAAGACGATCCTACAAAGGATGATCGAAAAAAAATGGTCCAATTGGCATCTTATGTTGTATCCGGCTCTTTGGGCATACCAAACCTCCGTAAAGACTGCTACAAGTTTTACACCTTTTCAGTTAGTTTATGGGATGGAATCTATCTTTCCTATTGAATGTGAAATTCCATCTCTTAAGTTAGCTATTGAGATCCTTCCAGAAACTTCTAGTCTCGAAGAGCGCATCCTTCATTTGGAACATCTCAATGAGCAACGTCGAGATGCTGCCACAATAAATGAGGCTCATAAGAAAAGGGTTAAAACTCAGTATGATAACGCTATCTATCCTCGAGTCTTTTCTGAAGGCAACCTTGTCTTCGTCTATGACCAAGATAAGGATGCCTTGGGGGTAGGCAAGTTCAAGCCTATGTGGTATGGTCCCTTCATAATTAAATGATTTTTAGAAAAAGAGGCATATGAGTTAATCGATTTTGAAGGAAACAAGTTGGTAGAGCCCCGAAATGGGCTCTATCTCAAGAAGTACTTTGCTTAAGTAGCAACTAGGCAATGGATTATTTGTACATTTTGTATGTTTGTACATATCTTATCGAGAGTTTTTTGATATCAACACTTTTGGTCTGCTATGACAGGTGTTGATGGATGACTTGGTCTATTTTGGATTCACTGATGGTGCTAGTCAAAGCACTTGGAACATCGCTTCTGCAGCTTGGATACTCTACTATCCAACTGGTCAGTTGATGGTGTTAAGGGGAGTATGCATTGGTCCCGCTACAAATAATATGGATGAGTATACTGCCATCATTAATTTACTATCCAAAGCAATTTCTTATGAAATCAATTCATTGGTAGTTTATCTTGTTTCACAATTGATAGTGTCACAATTGAATAACATTTATTAGGTAAGGGATCCATGTTTATATCACCAATATTTAAGAGTCAGGTTGTTACAAAGATCATTTACTTACATTAATTATTTGCACATTCCAAGATCTCATAATTGGTTAGTTGATTCTATTACTAATCAAGCATTAGACTAGCACATCATTCATTCATCACAATAAAATCAAGCATCAAAAAGTCGAACTGTATATATATGCCATAAAATATCTCGAGTGTACATAAGTGTGTCCAAAATAATATACAAAAATTAGGACTCAAATGCCCATAATCATGTTCAGTACATCTAATGCCCTGGCTTAGGATGAGGAGCTTGGTAGGCAACTGCTGCTTTGACCACATGCCTAAGAGTGCGAACCCAGTCTCGTGGCATGCCAATCACATGACGCTACATATCTATAGGGAGATCCTCTATGACCTCCATCAGTACTCTATGAGTTAGTCTCACCAAGTGCTGCTGAACTGTGTGTAGAAGTCGCTCTATCTCTGTAGTCGCCTCTTCGGCACCTTGGCCGCGACATCCATGCCACAGGAACCCATCTGGTTGCACTGGCCCAATATATGGAACATGATAATCATATTAGTCATTTGAATCCTATCAAAAATATTTTTCAAAGTTTATTTTTATACTTGAAAAATTATTAAAAAAAATCATAAAAATCATAAAATAAAAAAAAAATACCTATATCGCCCCATGTTGCATTTGGTGGTAAAGCGAGATCTAGATCTCCTCGGAAGTCTAGCCTAGCATAAGGGTAGTCGTCTACGGCAATGATATTCTTCTCCCACCAGGAGAAGAAGTCATCATCGAATGCAGTCCGTGGACCGTCCCCACCTCTTAGTCGTTTCATCAAGTTAGCCCACCTACTCATCCATGGATCTGGTGGGGTTTTGATCGAAACTGATACTCTAGGATGGAGTGCTGGGACCCTCTCAAAGAAGAAAGAGCACAAAATGGTTCCATATCCGAAGTTTTTTGTCTACCCTTTCTTGATAGAAGTAAGCTGGCTTTTCAGGTTGGCAAGAAGAGGAGTACACCAGTCAAACACAGTGGTTAGACAATCTACCACCAAGCTCATGGCTAGCCGTGAGGCCTGGTGCAAGAAAGCTAATTCGTTCACTCTGGCTATAGTGAACAGGATGATCCTCAGTGCTAAAATCTCTACATGCTTGATTGGAATTTGACTTCCAACATTTTCTAGATATCTCGGGCAATATATATGTACGTAGTCCTCAATCGAGAGACTGCCTCATGATCTGCCTATGGAATGTACCACCTCTCTCCTCTAGGAAAGGCCTGTGATGAGATAAATGTCTTCAACCTCTATCTTGAGTGACATCTAATCAATCATAAATGAGTCATCCTCAATGCTCCAGTAATGAATGAGCATTTCGAGCAAGCGAGTGTTTGCTTTCATATTTGACATTTTTTAAGAATTTAGCAAACCGCATCCTCTTAAGGCATCCAGGGCATTAGGATCATTAATAATGTCATCATCCACTAAGGCATGCTCTCTTTCTCTTCAAGTGACTGGCATCTTGAAGAAAAAACAATTTTTTACCGTTAGATTTTTGTTTTGAAGTTTTCATGGCGTATACGTGGGTCTGTTTCATACGCAGTCGCATCTAGGGCCTACATATACTGGGTTGCTCATAGCCAACCCGCGTATACGCCTTGACAAATTTTTGGCAATAATTCAATGGTAAAACTTGAATTAAAAATTCTAAAACTAGTCACAATTGAGTGCAAGATAAGTTTAAGGGTTACCTAGTGATTTTGGAAGGATTTGAACAGTTGAATTTGGCGTATGGTAAAGTTTTCTCCTTTTTCTTCGCTCCTTTACTCTCAAATCAAATGGTGAAAATGGTGAGTCCAAAAACTATTTTATAGGCTTTGAAAATGCAATTTTTTTTCAAAACTTGATTTTGTTTTGTGTAATGTAACTTTTAACTTTGGAGCTTGGAATGTCGAGAATGGTTTGATTTTCAAGACATTTTTGACACTTTTTTGGCAGTTTCGAGACGGTTCCATGATTGCTAACCTGTCATGGAAAGTATCATTTTCTCATTGGCATAAGGTTAGGGAAACCATTTTTCTGTTGCATTATGCATTCTAACCTCCATTTCTCAATACATTTGCCATAGGGTCGATCCCATCGTGTTATGGTTCATAACATCTTCACTCACTGATTTTTAAAATCATGACACGATGCAGAGCCATCCTTTTCATGGGCATTGTAGTTAGCACCTCACTAAAATTTGTTGCCCATGCTGCTTCGATTTGAGTAGGCTTGGGAGTCCTCTATAGTCCCGCATGACTTATGCGATGAAGACTCATTCCTCTTTGTTTCTTTTCTTCATTCTAGTCTTATACCCAAGAGGTTCCTTTGTGTTGAGTTGTACTACTGCATTGCATTTTGACTATTTGCACCTTTTGGCCTTGAGCTGGCTTGACTTGGACTCAGGTTTAAGCCAACTTTCGATCATGTCGACTACAAAATCAAACTTGCATGCCCTTGACTTCTGCAACTTGGCACACCTTTACCCGTGGAAGGAACACACCTTTGAGTGTCTTTGACTAGTTTTCATCTCCCTGCATTGAGCATAGGATTGTTCCAATCCCACGAACTAGATCATTTGTTTCACCAACACTCGTTCTTTCCACTTTACTATAGCATTCTTTTTCTAGCTTAAATAAAAAGACGAAAAAAAGTATATATTCCAAAAAAGAGATGGAATGGGACAATATTTCCACTTAATTTTAGCAGCTAGATTCAGTCGTGTCGCCGTTGAACAAAGAATTCGAAACAAAGTCTCCTCCATTTGGGCAGGGTTTAGTTTGACTTAGGTACGCCTTAACCTTGTTATTGAGTCAGTTCTCCCCCGATTGGTTATCTCTTCTAATCATATGGAGGGTTTGTTCATGCCTCCTACATGACAAACTTATACAAAGTCATCATATGTTGCCACATAGTCACATTGATTCATGCTTTTGTTGAAGGGAAGTTAGCTTGTGTCGGCCTCTCCGCAGTGTCTCTTGACTCATTTTTCAGTCGGCCATCCCTGGTTGTCAGTGTCTTGTCTATCATCACATTAGCTATATTGGTCCTTTACTCGTGTCGATTTGAGAAGGTCTCGATTGACTTCTTGCTGGCGGGTCTTATCCTTATCGACGATGACATCTTGCTCTGAGGACAGGCCTAGAGACACACCCTAGCCCTATTTTCATTATTGATAGGTCACCTTGTGCTTAGCATCGATCAATATCATGGGTCTTTGACTGAGTGGTTTCCCTTATGTTTGACATCAGCTTACATTATCACACATTAGGATTCATGTAGTACCTTGGTTTCCATTTTACCCTATTGGTGGACACCTCGCCTTTGTGACAACTTTTATTATTGGTTGGTTCAGATGGTTTCTGTCGTGCGCTAGCCACATCTTGTGTACGCTGGAAACATGCTTCGGTTGGTTTACTACATATTTTTTTCATCAGATTCCTTCCACATTATTGGCCTACAGTTACGCTCGTGCTAGATTGATGAAGGATGCCTTAATGCCTTCCTTATGGCAGATCTTTCCTTATTGACTACAACTCATTGCTCTGGGGCAAATATCTAGAGCCCATTTAGCAGTACCTTGAGGTTTGTAGTCGCTAGTGGCAGATCCTTCACTATCGACAGTGGGAAACCATCATTGTCTCCTGATTGATAGATTCTTATAGGTGTTCAACTCCAGCTCATCTATTCACACTTGTTAGATTGTACTGGGTACCTTGACGCTCATTATCATTATCAGTGAGTAGTCTCACATTTGTTAACGGTATACATCAATGACCGATAATCAAATGATTTCTCACATGGTCAAATTTAGATCATTTATTCCCATGGTGTAGAAATGTACCACAACGGTCAGTGAAGACCTCAAGTTGCATCAACATTCATTGGTTCACTAGACAGTTTCTCATGTCACTGCTAGTTGATACCACTTCACCTTATATGTTGTAGTCATTTATGGTGACATTTTATATGCTGGCACCTGAGTTTGAAGTGTAGCACCATCTTACTCCATCATGTTCATTTGGTACTCATGGGATCAGTCTTTGATATTAGTGATCCACTTCATTCTTCAGCATTATTGACATTCTTATATGTGATATTCAGGCATGTGCTTCTTCGATCATGATCAGATGATCCATTATGTATTTTCCAGTCTTTTATACTTGTATACTTAGTGGATCCGCTTGTACTTGATATGCGGACATGATTTACTTTCTCTGAGCATGGGTATGCCCACCTGAGACAATGTTTCTTTCTGATCTCCTTTTGTGGCTTGGCAAGCTGAAATCTGGTGAAGTCCTTCTTAGTTTTTGACAAGTTTCCTCTCCATGTACTTAATACATTTCGGCCATCATGCACCCCTTCTGACCTCATATATTAGGGGGAATCTGTTATAGCTCCAAATCTCACTCTTGATTTGTGTGATGCTGCACTCATGGCCTAGGGCAGCCCCTCCTTGTAGACCTAGTCCAAATACGTAAAAAACAGTGCTTTATTCCCTATACAAGATATTGTCGTGAGCTAAACGCATGTGTATGCGGGTTTGTATATACCCAACCCCTGTATATGTCTTAAAACACTTAAAAAATTAAATCTCCTTAATTTCAGGCAGAGATCATGGGTTTTACCTGTTGATTACCTATTAGTGCCCCTGGCCCAACTATTCCCAACAAATTCCCAACTAAAAAACTACTTTGGGAGAAGTATAAAAAGACTTCAATGTGAAGGCCTAAGGAGGAGAAAATAGAGATAAAAATCACTTTGCTAAGATTATCCCTGACCAGGTCTGAAGATCCTTGTACTTCTAGCACTTCCCCCATTATAGGAAACCCTTGTTTCCTTGAGTCATGATGTCTTTCCACTACTTGAGATATCTTGGAGTAAGTCATGGAAGGAGTTTGTTGGAGGCTTGAGACTGGACAAATCCAGAGGATGGTTCCGCTTGGAGCCTGTGAAAGGAAGACTCAGGGGAAATCATTCCTTTCTGTACTTTAGTTATCTATAATAAAAGAAACACTTTTCTTGTTCCTGATATAAATCTTCTTCATGTTTATGATATCAATTTTATGATTCACATATGAATTGTTGTTTTAATTGTATAACTAACTACCTTTCAATATGCTATGAAGATGATTTCTTTATGATGCTTGGTCAATATACTGCTGTGCTTTCTGCAATTGATTGTTTTGTAGGTTGAAGGAATAAAAGGAACTCCAAGAGGGTTTGGACCCTAGTTGGATCTTCCCAAACGAAGGACCCCCAGGTGCACCTCTCTTCGTGTAGTTTGTTTATATTAGCATCATGGTTGTGTGGAATGTTTGTTTTTCTTTGTAGATAACCTCCGATCTGATAGGGTATCAACCCAAGACCTTAGGGGAATTTATCCCTAAATAGATGGGATTAATTCACTTGGTCTTAGGGGAACATAACATAAAATTATGTTGTCCATGTTTATGCTAAAGTAAGACCTGGATATGAGGCCAAATAAGATCTCCAAATGGTTGTTTAGATAGAAGAACAAATTTTGCATTGGTTTACTTGGTGACTTTGGTTAAAATCAAGAAATTTGTGAGAAATTTTCATTGGCTTCCGTGTGCAAATAATATGAATGCAAGAAACAATTAATATAATCCCTACAACCCCAAAGTGGATGGGACTAATAAGATAAAATTAGAATAGATTTTTTACCTAGCCATCCAATTGTAAAAGGTCGTAAAGTAATTTTTTGGGTTTAGATTCAATAATATATTTAAATGTATGTCGGTGCGCCTAAAAGGAAAATCTCTCTTATACATGAGATTAATAGTGAAATAGCCTATGAGAATTCATCTATAAATTGGTAGCCCTATATAAAAGAAATATGGGCATGGTATGAAAGAACAAAGGTGGGCTTCCATCCTTGAACGTGCAACAAAAATCATTTGTTGGGAGCTTAGGGTATTGCTGTATTGACATTTTTTTCCATGATATTGTTATATAAAGGATTGATTAGTTGTAATATTCATTCCCAAATCCACATATATCTAATGTCGAGAATAAACAATATTATGGTGCATTGTAGGATTGTAGGATTTGTTTGGAAACGACAATGCAGGATGGCTGGAACAAGGATATATATTTCAACTTTCTCTCAAAATATATCTTTATGAAGAGTGGGAAGTTGATGGATGGAAGCAATTGATTTTCGAAAGAGATAATTCTATTACTACTTATTCATGTGCAAAGGACCATTGCTTGAGATTTTGGAAGCTATATTAACTACATGTATCTATTGAAACCAAATTTGATTTGTGTATTATAATTTTAGCATTCAAAATTACACACACCAATTGGAAAAAAAATTTGTATCATGGAATAGAATAATCATATAATATGGAAAAATGGGTTAGTATTAAGAAACTATTAAGTTATATCATCAAATGAAGAGACACTAGTCTTACAGACATGTATGGAAAAATGTGGAAATGTAAAAAAATGCATGTCAAGTGCTTGGGAAAAATAATAAAGAAAAATTCCTTAAGTGGAAGACAGTGATGATGACATATATTGTGCACGGAGACTTGAAGAAATACATTTAGTTATATTACAACAATAAAAACTTTGGGAGTGATAAATTATCCCTTTAGCCATATACTATACATGGAGAGTCCCTAGAATTTTCTTATTGCTTGACAAAATGTGTAAGATACCAAACGTCAAAATATTTTAATAGGTATAGCACACCTAGTGTTCTAATTAAAAAAGTTCTTGTAATTAAAAACAATGAACATAAGGGGATATGAGAATGTGGACTCTTATCTATATTAATAGCTGAAAAAAAAGATACATGCCCATACAAATAATATTAGAGCCCTTGCAAATGGCATGCACAACTGCTCATTAAAAGGCTAATCTAAGATATTGAAGAACCTTTGTGAATCCTGGCTAGATCCACCAAAAAAATTCACCCCAGGGTTTTCATCCTGGGATCAAAGTGGAACTGGCCACCTCAAGTTCTCAAACAAACTCATAACCATCCAAATGCCTAGCTCCTATCTCCTTTTATAGGCTTGGTGGACTCTCTAGAAACCTTATTTTATTATTTTCCATCAGAAAAAGAAGGAACATATCGTGGTAAATATCATTGGCATATTCCATCCATTTTGACCATATCAAGAAAAGGGAATATTAGAAATCCTCTACTTTCCCTCAAGAAATCCAAATCTATCCATAGTAGATGCATACGTATATTGATATGAGGATCCCATACAAACTAGTGTGATATTCCATGCCTCCATGCTAAATGATCTTGAATGGATCCTTTGATACGTGGATCCAAAAACATCCTCCATCTAATCTTTCCCTCAATAGATTCACCTAGATCCCAAGGCCACCTAAATATTGGGACCTCTGGCTTATGATACCACCTTGACCCTCCATCATTATCTATGCCTAAGGGCCCATGTTGTGATATTCCCTTTACTAAGAGTATCCTCCTAAGAATCATCCCATCAATAGACCACCAACTCATAATCTCTCACCACTCCATCCCATGGGAAGGATGAATACCTGCACATGGAATTATTCTACTTTGTTGATGTTGCTCGATGCTTAATTCATGTTGCTCCACTCGATCACTCAACATGATCCATTTGGGAAACTCTACCCTAATCTCCCCAATGTATAAAGGTGGCTTGATAGTGTTGCAAGATTTATCTATGCACTCCTATAGAGGGTTGCTTTGGAACTCCCAACCATACTCCTTTTGTTTCCTTATGATGAACTTGAGATGTTCCTCTACACTAGACAACTTGTACACTGACTTGGCACATACCCCTATCATTTCCTCAATTTTTCTATTTTCTTGTAAGATAGTGTCCCAAGCTATCCAAAATATATGCTTCAACATCATGATATGAGCCTTAAAATACATGATCTTCCCCAAAGTCCTCTACTAGTGATTTTGGTGCCCTCCTAAATGTCTTTGTACCTGTTTGCACTGAATTCCCAACTATCACAACTTCAACTTGAGCCTTTGACCAACTTTCTAGGAATGGTTCATATTGCACACTATGCTTGTCATGCTCACCCTCATGATCATGCTCATCATGTGGCTCAGTACTACTGGCTCCTTACTCAAGTTTCCCTGGCCTCCTCTATCTATGATGACAATATGTTGTTCATTCTCTCCAATTTTCAAACATAGATGCATTGACACATTTCTATCTATACTTGGTTTTTTATATTATTTATGGAAATCCTCCTGGAAACCTATGGACTCATTTCTATAGGATTCTACCTCATCAACACCATTAGGTAGAATTTCCTAATGCACTCCTAAATGCTTGTCATCCTACAACTTAGTCTCCCTGAATAATATCACGTTGTTGTTCAACATCATGGAAATTAATAGACCCAATTATAGAAGATTCCCCATGATCTGAAGGAATCTCCTTTTGTTCTATCCTTTTTGGCTCTTTCCTATCACCTAGACATGTTGGTTAAGTGCCCAATGTCCCTGTAGAGAAAGCATAGTCCTCTCCTTAGTTCAATATTGCCACAAGTTTTATTTCCATTGTCTTGCTCCGTCAACCTATCCTCTTTAGCTCCTTCTTAGTCAACACTCTTCTGATAATTTTTATGTTTTTCATGACCAACCATTCAACTTGATTATAGGTGATTGATGGTACAACTAGTTCCTTTCCACAATGGTCAACAATTTGGATCTTAGTATCTTGTAGATGTCAGCATCTCCTTCTAAGAACAAGGACACAATATTTTTCATGCTTGTTTTGACACAATATAGATGAGATGATGTAATGCTAGTGTAAAATTTTTGGAACACCTCAAAGATTAAGTCATCACGTTCCAGATTCAACATGAATGTGCCAAAGTGGAATTCTGCTATTTGTTCTAAGATTTTACACTGCTTCTGAAATGTAGGAAGCATCATGTTATTCAACCCTTAAAGGGTTTCCACTATCAACTGAAATGTCTCCCTCATTAGATCATTATTGTAAGGTGGTAGAGGTAATGTTATATTTATGATCCTACTCAAACAACAGGTAGTTGTGAACCTGACCTCTTCACAAGGATCCCCCTAGAGTTTGGGTTGTATCAACGCAAGTGTGGATGGCTTGAGAGCCCAACTAAGTTTCTTTCATTCTAGCTGCCCCATCTTGGATATACATGTGTTTAATTCCTCTAATTTAGGAAGGACATCTCCTGACCTCATAAACTAGAAGTCAAATCCAAGTGCAAAGATCTAGTTCCCCACTTTTTTTCCCCTTTTTCAGTTTCTTGGTTGCTTGTGTGGAAAGATAGCATGGACTCTTTTTTAGAAGGGTCCACTGTTCTGTTTTCCTAAAAGACCAAGTGCAATTTGTTTTTTTGATCTCTCAATGTCCTCTAGTGCCTTCTCAAGATCCATCTTTCCACATGCAAGGATATGTGATATATTTAGGTAGAATACACTAGATATTTTTCCCAACCAATTAAAAATCCACCAAAAATAAAATTCTCCCCCAACACACAATGATAAAAATATTCCTCTACAAATAAATTTCCCCAACACCGTGAATCATAGTGCATACCTTTGCTAATGTCGTCACACATCACCATCACATAATAACACATTAAACCCAAAATCATGTCTCTTCATAAATGAAATGGACATGTTTTTGATGAATATCTAAATAGCAATTTTCAAGAGGGGTGGCGTCAATAATCCCTCCAATTATAGGACCATCATGATAAACCCTTTGTTTCTAAAGCTATTTGGAAGCATGCTAGGAAATAAAATTATCAAGTGGGCAGATGAAAGAGATAAACGTGCTAAAGGCAAAGCATGTTTTAGACCTAAACATTCCATAGTTGATCATTGTATAACTTTAAGCACATCATTGAAAAAGTTTGGGAGAAAAAGGAAAAAGTCCTTTTTTGCTTTGTTGATTTCAGAAAAGCATTTGACTAAGTTCCTAAGGATAAGATTTGGCACAGAATAAGGAACTTGGGGTTCCTAAACATTTAAGAACCATTTTGCATAGGCTACATGAAGAGGTGAAAGTCAAAATTAAAACTTCAGTAGGCATTTCTAAGAGTTTTAGAAGCAATATCGGGGTCAAGCAAGGTTGCCCATTGTCTCCTACCCTTTTTCGTTTATATATCAACAAGCTTGAGGAGTGGTTAAATTCACAAGGGGGCAATGGTATCTATTTGGGAAAGTTTTTTATAAGGCTTGTTTTATATGTAGATGACCTTATTCTGATTGCTAAATTGAATCTTGGTTTGAAGAGCACTTACTATCCCTTGAGAGTTTTTGTAGAAGTGTGGGGATGCAAGTCAATATCAACAAAACAAAAGTATTGGTTTTAGTCTAAGAAAAAAAAACATAACCAACATAAGTTCTACTTTGAAGGCAACACTCTGGAAGAAGTTGCAGATTGCAAATACCTCGGAATTGACTTCAACAAAAATCTAAGCTGGGATACTTGTAGAAAAAAATGAACCTTGAGGGGTGGAAAGCATTTTATGATTTTCAAAATAGGTGTAGAGAGGGAGAGTTATGGGACTAGAAAACCACTCAAACTCTTTTTTGGATTCTAGTAATTTTGGTGATTCTCTATGCTTGTGAATTATGGGCGAGCAGTATATCTGATATGTAGTGGAGAAAAATTGAGAAAATTCGAAAGCATTTGATTAAAAACAAATTTAAGATTAAAAGTGCAGTGCCTTATGCTATCTTGTTAGGTGAAGCAGAGGTTTCTCCTATTGAAGAATGCTATGGTATGAGTCATAAGGTATTTCAAAAATATCTGAGCAAATGGAAGAGGGTAGATGGCCTTAGGTTGTTTTTAATGACAGATTGTGCAAAAAAAAAAAAACTTGGATGCAGCAAAATTACAAATGGTTTAGTAAATGGGGTATTTTGTTGAATGTGTGTCCCATAAACAACAAAGAGATAAAAGTTTTTCTTATGGATAAGTTCCACAACTGTATTTGGGATAAAGAACTGGGGAGAAAGAAAAAAATACTATATTGAAGTGTTTAATCCCACTCATAGTCGTCAACCAAAAGAATACATAGAGGAAAATATCTCTTGGAGAGCCAAAATTCTTATTTATGAGTGAAGGAATAATTCTCATCAACTCCGTTGTGAAAGAGGGCACTGGAAAAGGGAAAAAGAAGTGTGGGAGGAAAGAGTATGCATTTTTTGTTCTTCAGGAAAAGTGGAAATAGAAAAACATTTCATTTTAGAATGTAAGACCTTCAAAAAAAACACAAAAAGTTGTGCAGATATGGTGAGAACTAGCTCTTGGGATAATCTATTTAGCGGGGGGTTTCGAGAAGCGGGGAGCATTTTTTGTGAAGATTCACTGAAAAAGGGTTGAATACATGAAGCAAATGAAGAAGAAATCTATCCCATAAGGTATCTTTAGCCTTGTGGATGTTAAAATAATGTCTTTCTTCTTTCATTCTATATTCACAGAGTAGCTCAACAATATCAAGTTGAATAGAATTTGGCCCCATTGATGTGACAACACCTTGTCCCAACACTTGAAGAACCACCTGAAGATATCGATATGCATAAGGATGAGAATACACTAAGAAAATCATTCACGATGCCCAAGGGTTCTGCTACCCATTAATGAAGGTCATACCCAGGATTTCCTTCTACTAACAATACAAACTTCACTCAAGGATTAATTCAATAGAATTCAATCTCCCCAGGATGAGAACATGCCCCAAATTATAATGATTGCGACCTTAATTTTCCTAGCTTGGGCGTCTCATCTTTGTTAGGAAAATAAATATTTATACATCCTTCTCCAATAGAATGATCGTGATATTCGATCCTAGTTAAAATGAATTTGATCCATAGAAATTAGCCTCCACAGTCCATTTGGTCTGCTAGTGAATAGGTGAACATCTCGGTCTATAATTTAGCTACTAACTTCAATCGCTCGCACAGGTATAAACACTTCTCTGCCCTCCATGCACACAACCCATTCTTTCCATGTACATGGCTTTAACATACAACATGTTGAGATTAATGAAAAAATGTCTTAATGGAGTGTCGGTTCAAACCGAACCTCAGATTAGGAGTTTGTTCATGTTTTCTAGGGTGTTGTTTTAACTTCCCTAAATGTGTGTTTCATATATATATTTCTCGTATAATGAATTGTAAGGAAGAGTGTGTTCTGTTGTGGCAGTCTTAGAGGTGGTGTTCCACACCTATGAGCTGCTTAGGTTTCTTAATAAATTTTATTAATGTATTTTTGACATGGTATTAGAGCTTCAGGGGTGAGGATGACCTGTAACCCTAAGTGGAGGCAAAATTTTGACTAGCAGTGTTGGAGTGCGATCAACATATTTTTAAGGAAGATAGACACACCAATTTAGTTCTGGTCTTACACATTTTTATTTTCAAGAATGACGCGAGTGCGCCATTGTTGAATCGTGCCGACTGTGAAAGGTGCAAGGAGGGCGAATAGGCAGTGAATTGTTGCGTCTTGGAAGGACATTGAAGTGGCGATGGCATTTTCAAGATCGCTGCAGAATTGAATAGGATCGCAACGCACTTGGGAATTGAATCCTTTTTTTTGGATCGCTGTTGAGATTTCCATGGAGGATGCTTATGCAGTGAGCGTAAAGTGATTTTGGCATCTTGGCATCAGTATTCAATAATTTGAATCCAGTAAGTTGCATGTGGAGATCGATATCGTGGCAGCGGTTGAGATCATGGCATCGGTGGCTATGGAGGAGGCTGTAACTGTCGAGGAAGAGGATAGGGTGTTGCTTTCTGTGTGGAACCTATGAGCAAAAGGAACCGGGATGCACAATCATTGTTACGACTTGAACAGCTAGAGTGAGCCTACGTGCGTAAGTGGTAGAGTAGCGTACGAGGACGCCGAGATCATAGGGAAGCGAGCAAGAATAACTGCTCAAAGACCTTGCTCCAAATTACATCGTAGATGCTGTTGAACCCGTTGTGAATCTAGCTTTGCTGTTGAAGCTTGAAGCCGCTGAGAAGAGGACACGAGTTGCTGCGTGGTAAGTGGTTGTTGTTGTCTCCATGATTTTGACAACCCATGACCACGGTTGCCATTACCCCGACCTGGGTTACATTGGCTTAACCAGGATTTCACTGTAATGAACATAAAATATGCGCCTTGGAAAGATTCTGGTGACCCAATATATTGAGTGATGAGAATCAGACGACCAGAGTTTCACGACATTTGATGCATATTATGTTGGTTGTAAATCTTTGAGTGGAAAATGGGCCAATGAAAAGAAGAGAGGAAAGTGCGGTGCGGTTGATATCTGAAATAAGTTGGAAATTTTATTATATTAAAATACACGAGAAGAGATTCAATTCAATTAAAAATGAGGGGCTCTTTCTTTGATAGAGGGGGATGATTTTTTTTTTTAAAGAAAGAATTGAAGTGATCTTTTTTGGAAGGGAGGATTTGGGCTCATTCTTTTCAGATCTGGTATTTGCAGTAGTTTTGAAGATCTGGGGTTGTTTTTTAAATTGTTGGGTTGAAATTTTTTTATTCATTCAAGATAAATAATCAGTTAGCAGAAGCATACCTCAATAAGAATAACAATATGGATGGATCCAATTATTTTGGTTGGAAATTTAAGCTGCAGACCTTGCTTGAGGGACACAATGCATGGACAATTGTGAATAATGATGAGGTGAAGTTGAACCTAACTGCAGGAGGAACAACAGCAACAATCTAAGACTGGGACAAGCAGGGGACTAAAGCGAGAATACTCCTGAAATTGTCGATCAAAGGATGTGTTATTCCCCATATTCGTGATTGCAATATTGCACTAGAGATATGGAAGACGCTCAAGGATCTCTATGAGGTCAAGAACACCAACGATTATTGTTATTGAAGAGCAAGATTCTCTCCATCAAGATGGAGGAGAATGAGACAGTTGTAGCATTTATTTTGTGGATCAAGGAGCTCAAGAACAAGATGAGTGATATCTGTGAAGCTATGTCAGATACAGATTTGGTCATGATTACCATCAATGGTATCACCGACGAGTATCATATGTTCATCATTGGCTTGAATGCAAGAGAAAAAGCCCTTGTGTTCGAAGAATTGACTGGGATCCTCATGCGAGAGGAGGAAAGGTGGTTGACTCATAAACCTCAGAGTTCAAATTTGGCTGTAATGGCAAAGAAGAAGCTCTTCAGAGGAAAGCCAAATGCAACAAGGAAGAGTAGTGTGGCCCCACAGAGAAAGATGCCCCCACCTCAAGGTATGTCTTTCAATAAAAATGACTCTGCGATCAAATGTTTTTATTGTGGTAGAATTAGGCATATAGCCAGATATTGCATGAAGTAAAAGTCTGATGAAGGACGGAAGAGACATAAGCAACATGCAAGTCATTCTGCTGATGAAGAACAAAGTCAGAACCTCAGACTGTTCATATTTGACTATGCATTTTCAGCTAAGGATGATGAAGCAGATACCTGGTTTGTGGACTAAGCTGCAACCATCCACATGAAAGGGAACAGATAGTGTGTTGGGTCCCTATAATACTAGTGATTACCCCATTACTATGGTAGTTATACCCCTTATTTATATTGTTATGCCCCTATTACCCACATATTGTTATTTCTGTGCCCCATAGAATCCCTCTATTATTATTTCTGTGGCTTTATATTATTATTGTTAGGTCGGCTGGATTATATTGTGACTCCTTAGACTCCTATATATAGAAAGGAGGTTTTGTCATTTGTATCATCCAAGAATTGTCATTTATGTAATGTAAAGGAGGTTGCCCCCTCGAAGAGGCTGAATTCTAAG
>APFE031332037.1:197070-217127 GCA_000404065.3 Pinus taeda
CACCACAACAATTGGAAGAAAAAAGAGCAAAAGGGCTTTGTTACAATTGGGATAGCAAATACACAAAAGGTCATAAGTGTGCTGAGAAGAAATTATTCTACATAGATTGTGAAGAGGAAGAAGAAAAGGAGCAAGAAAGGTCAAAAGAAGAGGATATACTCCAGGAACAAAGCCTAGATGAAGAACAAATGAATCCGACCATATCTTGTAATGCATTGGCGCGAATTACCACTCCTCAAACCATCAAGATAGAAGGACAAATCAAGAAGAAAAAGGTAATAGTGTTGATTGATTCAGGAAGTACCCACAATTTTATTCATTGTAACGTAGCAAAAGAATTGAATTGCTTCCTATATCCAGCACCAGAGTGTCAAGTGATGATTGCAAATGGAGGAACAATAAATTGCTCTGGAAAATGCCATAATATCAAGCTATCCATGGGAGAATATGTATTGACTAGCCCAATTCTTTCCATTCCAATGGGAGGTGCTGATGTTATACTAGGAGTCCAATGGCTACAATCCTTGGGTACAATAGCTTTTAAATTTCAAGAACTTTTTATCAAATTTTCTACGGAAGGAAAGGAAGTTGAATTAAGGGGTATTGCAAGGAAACCAGGAAATATAATAAGCTCTAATGGTATGACAAAGCTTCTAAAAAGGGAGCAAAGAGGTGTAATTGCACAATTATGTTCACTAGATGTTTCCACATCGGAATCATCTATTTATCCAGATCTCCAAAAAGTCCTGGACAATCATTCCAAGGTATTTGAGACTCCCAAAGGTCTCCCACCTATGCGTGATCATGATCATGCTATTCATCTGATCCAGGAAGTGTTCCTCCAAACATCAGGCCGTATGGATATCCCTATGCCCAAAATAGTAAAATTGAACGTATGGTTGCAGAAATGCTAGAGGCTGGTATAATTCAACCGAGTAAAGTTCTTTCTCTGCTCCAGTAGTATTGGTGCACAAGAAGGATGGATCATGGGGCATGTGTCCAGATTATAGGGAGCTCAACAAGCTCACTATTAAAGATAAGTTTCCCATTCCTGTCATTGATGAATTACTGGATGAATTGCATGGATCATTTACTTCACCAAGTTGGATCTTCGTTTAGGATATCATCAAATCAGAATGAAGACTGAAGACATTCCGAAAACAACATTTAGAACTCATGAGGGTCATTATGAATTTTTGGTCATGCCTTTTGGCCTTACCAATGCACCTTCAACATTTCAAGGTTTGATGAATTCAATTTTCAAACCATTCCTTAGAAAATTTGTGTTAGTATTTTTTGATAATATACTAATCTACAGCAAGTCTTGGAAGGATCATGTTGAACATGTTGACAGGGTGCTACAACTATTGGAGGAGAAACAATTATATGCAAAAAGATCCAAATGTTTCCTTGGAGTCCAGGAGGTGGAATATTTGGGTCATATTGTATCTCATGAAGGAGTTAAGGTAGACCCTAGCAAAATTAAAGCCATTAAGGAATGGAAAATTCCCACATCCATAAAGCATCTGCGAGGATGTCTTGGGTTGACAGGGTATTATCGCAAGTCTATTAAGAATTATGGCAGAATAGCAACACCTCTAACAACATTATTGAAGAAAGATGCATTTTCATGGACTCCAGAAGCAACAAAGGCCTTTGAACATCTTAAAGAGGCAATGCACCAAGCAACAGTCTTAGCTACACCAGACTTCACAAAAACCTTTATTGTGGAATGTGATGCTTCAGGAAATGGAATTGGTGTTGTTCTAATGCAAGATGAAAGACCCATTGCTTTTGAAAGTCGTCCAATCAAGAGAAAGTTTTTACACAAAGCTATTTATGAGAAGGAAATGTTGGCAATACTTCATGCACTTAAGAAATGGCAACCCTACCTAATGGGAAGACACTTATTCAAAAGTTACAACAAGATTCTAGTACGTCTGATACACTTAGCTGCCAAAATGATTCATTATGGTACAAATATCGCTTATACCTCTGTAAGAATTCCTAGCTAAAACAAAAGATTCTTATGGAATTGCACACTTCTCCCTTAGGAGGGCACTCAGGATTTAAAAAAACTTACCACATTGTTAATAAGGAATTCTTTTGGGATGGCCTTAAATAAGATATTCAGAAGTTTGTGACGGAATGTTTGGTTTGCCAACAAAATAAAGTTGAAACAATTAGGACACCGGGTCTATTACAACCTTTATCCATTCCAAGCCAATGTTAGGAGGAGGTTTCAATGGATTTTATCATAGTTTTACCCAAGTCTGAGGGAAAGAGTGTCATCACGGTGGTAGTTGATAGTCTTACCAAGTATGCACACTTTTGTGCATTATCACATTTATTTAAAGCCAGTACAATTTCTACTGCATTTATGGAAACAATTCAAAAGCTACATGAAAACCCAAAGATTATTGTAAGTGACAGAGATCCCATTTTAGCTGGAGATTTTTGGACATAATTATTTTCTTGTCTTGGTACTCAGTTAGCTCATAGCTCATCTTATCATCCTCAATCTGATGGGCAAACTAAGATAGTAAACAAATGTTTGGAAGGATATCTTCACTGATTTGTATCTGTTAAATAGACATAATGGGTCAAATGGTTTCCTCTGGCTAAATGGTGGTATAACACTTCCTTCCATATAGCAAAAAAAAAGACCCCATTTACGGAACTTTATGGATATCAGCCACCATCCATCACATCATATTTAAGAGAAATTTCTAAGGTTCAAACAGTGGAACATCACATCGAACATGAACAACAAGTCCTCCAACTCTTAAAGGATAACCTCATGTTGGCACAAAATAGAATGAAACAACAAGCATATGAACATTGTAGTGAAAGAAGTTTTGATGTAGGTTATTGGATATTCCTGCGGCTACAACCATATAAGCAAATGTCTCTCAATCAAGCTAAGAAGGATAATAAACCATCACCAAAGTATTATGGTCCATACAAGGTGTTGCAAAAGATTGGTGCTATGGCATACAAATTGGAGCTTCCTACAGCTTCTCGATTGCACCCATTTTTCCATGTTTCATGTTTAAAGAAGGTTATAGGTGACAAGCTACTAGTTCAAACAATATTGCCAGAACTTGACGAGGAAGGAAAAATTATATTGGAACCAGAAGCAATCATGAAATAAGAACTCAACAGCTACGAAATTGATCAAATTTGGAGTATCTTATCAAGTGGAAGAACTTATCCACTGAAGATTCCAAATGGGAGGATGAGAATTTTATATAGAAGCATCTAGAACTACTCAAGCGTTGAGGACAACACTTTGTTGAAGGAGAGGGGCATGTTGGGTCCCTATAATACTAGTGATTACCCCATTACTATGGTAGTTATACCCCTTATTTATATTGTTGTGCCCCTATTACCCACATATTGTTATTTCTGTGCCCATAGAATCCCTCTATTATTATTTTTGTGGCTTTATATTATTATTGTTAGGTCGGCTGGATTATATTGTGACTCCTTAGACTCCTATATATAGAAAGGAGGTTTTGTCATTTGTATCATCCAAGAATTGTTCATTTATGTAATGTAAAGGAGGTTTCCCCCTCGAAGAGGCTGAATTCTAAGTCGTTGATCTATCTTTTATATCTTTTCTTGAGCTGGTTTCATAACATAGTGGTTTGAGGACTTCAAAGATACCAGCAGTGGAGCAAAAATCTATCTTGGCAATGATAGAGGGTACCAAATCAAAGGTCATGGTAATATTCCTATTGTTTTTCCTGATGGAAATATTAGACATATTCATAATGTGATGTATGTACCCAAGATAGAAAAAGAATCTGATCTTTGTCTCTATGATAATTGATTAGAATCTCAAGGTAGAGTTTTATAAATCATATTGTGTTATTAAAGACCTGTTAGATTGTATGGAGCCCTTTTCATTAGGTATTCATGTGGGAGGATTGTACAATCTAAATGTCAAAAGCACACCACGTCAGGCATTGACATCATCTGCCATGACTACAGTGGACTTATGGCATCAAAGGTTTGGCCATATTAACTTCAAGGATCTGTTGCTTTTACAGAAAAGAGGTATGGTTGAAGGTATTTCTGTTTTAAAACCTATTCATATTGATTGTGATGCATGTCCACTGGGAAAGATGCACAGAGATAAATTTCCTATGAATACTGATAGGAGGAGGAGAGATATACTTGAGCTAGTACACACAAATCTATGCGGGCCTATGCAGATAAGGTCATTAAGCGGTGCATACTATTTTTTATTGTTTATTTATGATTGTATTATATTTACTTGGGTGTATTTCCTCAAGAAGAAGAGCTACACTTTTGAATACTTCAAGGAGTTCAAAAGTATGGTTGAAAAGTAGACAGGTATAAGCATCAGGATTCTCCAATTGGATCAAGGGGGAGACTACAAGAAAACTTGTGTCCTCAAATACTGCAAAGATAATGGGATACAACATCAGTTTATAGTACCCCACACTCCTCAATAGAACGAGGTTGCATAGAGGAAGAAAAGAACCCTTGTGGAGTGTGCTTGTAGTATGTTAAAAAGTAAAAATCTTTCTAATGGGTTTTGGGCTGAAGCAATTATCATTGCAGTATATCTAAAGAATAGGAGTCCAACAAGAAGTTTAGATTTCAAATATCATTTTGAAGCTTTATTTAGCTATAAGCCTATAGTTAAACATTTGAGAGTTTTTGGCAGTAAAGTCTTTGTCCATGTCCCAAAGGAAGATAGAAAGAAACTAGATTCAAAGGCCATCAAATGTATTTTTGTTGGGTATTGTACAAAATTTACGGCTTACAAACTATTTAATGCCTCTACTCATAAAATTTTTGTGAGCAGAGATGTAGTGTTTCATGAGCAGGTTAATGATGGAAGCCATGAGAGTGTCAATGAAGAATGGCACATGCCCTTGTTGGTGGAAGAAGGAAGTGATGAATCAGGAGACAACAATGAGCAGCAGTAGCAGGAAGGAAAAGAAGATGATGTAGTTGTCAAGCCATGTCCAAAAATTGATGATCAAATAAGGTTTGAAGCTACCTCATCACTTAGGAGATCAGGTAGGAAGCTTCAGTTGCCAACAAGATATAGGTAAAATGTTTCTATAACTAGTATGATGAATGTTGTTGAATTCTATAATTATAAAGAAGCTAGTCAATATAGTGAATGGAGGGATGCTGGAAGAGGAATATGAATAAATCCTCAAAAATAAACTTGGGATTTAGTTAAACAACCATGACAATCAAAATTCTCTAGAACAAGTTACTTGCTCCAGTAATTAAACACATATATCTCTTCTTCATGCTAAATACTATGGCTTCATATGATTCAGTCAAGGGAAGTCGACCTCAATCTTGACACCCTACTTAACGAGATGTAGTAATGACCATCGAATTATGTCCTGTGAACATAACAGTTACTCTGAGATTCACCCCCACGTGGGTTGACTTGATTTTGGTCTCAGCCTAGGATTACAGATTCAACTCTAATTCACCAATGGAAACCCATCTTTTAACAGTTTTCTACCAAACACCATTATTCTTAAAAAATCAAGTAAATGACACAGTGAATCACACCACTATTGTAGTGATGAGTTAAAGCTTAACAAACCTCGGGCCAGAAATAAATATGTAAGGCATCCTCTAGCACAGGAAAGTAGAGCATAGAAGGATTCTCAACCAACCCAGTTATCATTGAATTCTTTGGTGTTTCTGAGACCAAATCTACTCTAATCCCCCGAAATCAAACTCTATACCTCTCCTTTTTAAATCACTAATGGAATTTTTCACTATCATCTCGTAAAGATTTTGCACTTAGCAATTCTCTACGACTTATATGATGTGTCAACCCTCACAACCACGACTCTTGTGATCAAACCATAGAGTTGACACCCCTCCATCTCTTTAATGGTGGTTGTAAAATTCTGTGTGAGTGAATATGGCATGTTGACCCTTATTGTCACGCCCATACACCTGTGGTAGTCTTTCAACCGCTTATAGCAAGGTGCAAAACCACCAAACACTTTCTTTTTATCAATACTTATGTTCATGTACTACGCCTTAACATTCGATACTTAGTTTATTTTTCTTCACCAAGTATTATTAATATTTCTTTATACTAATGAACACCCATACACATTCATTATCCATAGCAATTATACATGAAGAACACAATTGCATAGTATAAAAGGGAGGGGCAACTCCCTAAACAATGAGTCTGCCCAATTCAATATATTACACAAGTTTACAATTTTTACAAGTATACTTGAGAAACCCCAAGTTTCATACTTAACCAAATTTACAACCGAAAACACCTCCATGTAGCCAAATTTTGTGTGAGTGAATATGGCATGTTGACCCTTATTATCACGCCCCTACACTTGCGGCAGTCTTTCAACCGCTTATAGCGAGGTGCAACACCACCAAACACTTTCTTTTTATCAATACTTATGTTCATGGACTACACCTTAACATTTGATACTTAGTTTATTTTTCTTCACCAAGTATTATTATTATTCCTTTATACTAATAAACACCCATACACATTCATTATCCACAACAATTATACATGAAGAACACTATTGCATAGTATAAAGGGAGGGGAAACTCCCTGAACAATGAGTCTGCCCAATTCAATATATTGTACAACTTTACAATTTTTACAAGTATACTTGAGAAACCCCAAGTTTCATACTTCACCAAATTTACAACCGACAACACCTCCATGTAGCCAACCAAGTTCACCATTCAATCACATGAGTTGTCTTGCTTGAGTCGGGCAGGCGCGCCCTCACACAGACCGCCAACCAAAAATCCACAACCGAACTTCATGCGTTCGTTCACCCTGCGAGCGAGCGCCTTCGTGCACCCTCCACCTGCACTTATGATCGTCGAGTGAGTGCCTCACTGCACTCTCCACTCGATTCACCAATTGGTGGGCAGGCACTCTCATGAACCTTGCCACTCGAACCTTCAACTGAAATGTCAACCAAACCAGCGGGCATCCTCACCCAAGACTTACCCGTGTTCACCTTTGCACAATGGGCGGGCACGTTCGTGCAACCCACGACCTGTGTGTCTCTCCCAATGGAGGACGGGTGACTTCGTGCAACCCATGACCCACGCCTTCACCCTTCACCAAATCTGCGTGCCTACCGTGTAGAGCTACCCGTAGAGCGGGCGCATAGAATTGCGCCTTGTTGCGCCCTCCTATCACTTCACACTTCCTTCTTCGATGTAGAGCGATGTCCATCTGAATGTGATGCCTTCGCTCCAACATGTCCAGTAATGTATACGATCGGTTAGGCGAGTCAAGCTGCTGGACTGACTCATCCACCGCGTGCATTGACGCCCTCACTTCATGCTAATTCGTTTGGTTGACCAACCAACCTTCGCCCGAATTGCCTATCCCATGAGGTTGACCCGTGGGTGATTTCAAATCATCCTCACACTATAAGTTAACCATCGCTAATCCTTCCCACATCCATTTTTCATGTGTTCCTTCTCATGCCTTGGCCTCAGCTCATCACAATTCGCACAGTGGTAGTAATCCAGACCGTAGGTCCTTACATCCTCCTCCACCTGAAGTCATTGTCATCCTCAACAATATGCCATCTTGGTAACCATCCTTCAACCAAGATCATCATTTCCAGTTGTCTCATCCTTGGTCCATGATATTAATTAGTTCATACATTGCAACATCCCTGCAACATATGTAAAAACAACTGTCTCCACCTTATGTCGTCCCATCTTGTGAACTATTATCAGATACTCCAACATAATGCCAACATCTCTCTGGTACATTGCTAGCCCTCATGACTTGAACTAGCTGGGTGATTAGTCCAACTGTCATGCTCAAATCATAAGAATGTCCAACCTTATGCCTACATTAGTTTTTCTCAGATTCTACCATATCCTGGACTCACCAAGAATCTCTCCCATGCTCAGGTCCATGAAAATTCCATCCCATCTGCAACATGTCATGATGCTAATGCCGAACCATTCCTACACTATCTATCATACCTGCTCAACCTATTTTAAGGACTCACTACCATGAGTAGCTTAACAATGAGCCCCATATTCTATGTCATCTAAGAAGATGTAGAGGGAGTAGAGCCTGAAGGCTCACCCTCACTAATAAGCTCAATCCCTCTGTCAGGATTCTCTATCTCCATCCTCTGTAGATATGCAACCTGATCCTCCTCTCGGATATTTGACCTCACATAAACCTCCTGTTCGTCATCATCATCCTCAACCTCCTCTAGGCTTCTTGACAAATCCAAGACACTATCGGATAATGTCCTCATAACCAATGACTGCTCGATAAGCTTTGCCTCAACAGTAGACAACCGCTTACACATGTCTTTCATGCGCTTATCATCCTCCATCTGCATCATTGCCAGTTTACAATCAGGTCTTGTCACACCAATGGTTGGAACACCAATGGGTGCATCTTCCCTTCCATTGTAAATGTACAACTTCTTCAAATGTGGAACCATAATAGCATCATATTGTTTCAAAAATTCCATCCCTAGTACAGCTTCGTAGTCATCAATCCACACTATAGTGAAGTTGACTTTCCCAGCCCACTCACCTAGTGTTGTGTCCACTCTTTCAGCTACACCAAGAACACAATCAGGAGGAGAATTCACTGCCTTCATTTGTGTCTTCACCGGTACAAACTTTAGCCCAATCCTTCTCGCAGTATCTTCACTCATGAAGTTGTGAGTAGCCCCACTATCCACCATAGTGAGTACATCAGCACCCCCAATATTCATCCAAACATACTCCAAATTGTTCCTCTCAGGATCCCTCTGAGAGACCACCTCTACAGCAGCAGCAACTCCAAGAATCTACATCATCCCCACAGAAGATTCTTCTTTCTTTGTATTAGACTATGAAATAGCAGCCACTTTCGGTTTGGAAGGACAATTCTTCACTGTATGTGGTTCATCACATATCTAACACTTCAAGGCTTTCTTCATCTTCGTCTTGTCATCCAATTTCAAAGCATCATCCTTCTTCTTCTCTTTCGGCTTATCGAACTTCTTCTTCCTCTCATCAGAAGTTTCGTCATAATGCTCCACTAATTGATCCACAACAACAAAAGCTTCCTCAAGTGTCTTAATCTTCTGCCTCTTCACTTCATTTCAAGCCCAAGGCTTCAACCCAATAATGAAGTTGAACACCACGTCCCTCTCTACCATATCAAGAAGTTCCAGAACTGCACTTGCAAACTCCTGCTGATATGTCTATAGGTTCCTGTTTTCTTAATAAACTTAATCTTCATCCTTGCTTCCCATGTTTCATCCTGAGGACTGAAGTGGGTCTGCAAAGCCTTATTCATGTCATCCCACAAAGTTATGTCGTCAGCACTGCCATTGGAAATCTGATCCATCCTCCTTCACCACCACATCTTAGCATCCTTTGTCAAGAATTCAGCAACTACCTTCACCTTTGTCTCATCATTAGATAGACCCAAGCATTCCAAGTATTGCTCCATATCCCAAAGAAAATTTCCAAGAGTCTTCATACTCCTTGCACCATCATAAGATTCTAGTTCCTTGACTTTCACATGAGGCACTCCTCCACCTGAGTTATGCCTCATGACCCTCTTCAACAACGCGATCTCATCTCTAGCTTCATCAAGAGATTTCTACAAGTTCAAGATTTCTGCCAAACCTCAATCTCTCGCTTCTTCAATCTCCTTGACTTTATCTTCAAGTTGTGTACACCTAAGATCAGTGTACTCATTCTAAGTATGGAGTTCATTGAATTCTTCCCTCATCTTTGAATTAGCCTCTTGATCTTTCACAACCAGGTTCATCTTTGTAGTCCAGTAAGATTCCAATTCCTCCATTCTTTCCAACACCTTTTCAATGAGAGTCAGAGTAGCATTGTGGCTAGATTCTCCTATTTCCACATGAGATTCACCTGCCATTTCTGATAACTTCTTCCTTTGTGATCTAGTATAGACCATCCACCAACTTCACCAAGTTCCCTACAAAACGAACCAGCTCTCGATTCCACTTGTCAGTGAGATCAGCTTCCTTCACTTGCAACTACCTCCTTCCACTGTCACTTCGCAATGAGCAACCCTTCTCAAACACCAATTGTCATGTGCATATCACCACCAGCTTCCTACAAAACTTCTCACCAAGTCTTCAAACCATCTTTGATACCACTGTCACACCCCTACACATGCTGTAGTCTTTCAACCGCTTATAGCAAGGTGCGGCACCACCGAACACTTTATTTTCACCAATACTTATGTTCATGGACTACGCCTTAACATTCAATACTTAGTTTATTTTTCTTCACCAAGTATTATTATTATTCCTTTATACTAATGAACACCCATACACATTCATTATCCACAACAATTATACATGAAGGACACAATTGCACAGTATAAAGGAAGGGGCAACTCCCTGAACAATGAGATTGCCCAATTCAATATATTATACAACTTTACAATTTTTACAAGTATACTTGAAAAACCCCAAGTTTCATACTTAGCCAAATTTACAGCCGGCAACACCTCTGTGTAGCCAACCAAGTTCACTGTTCAATTGCACAAGTTGGCTTGCCCGAGTTGGGTGGGCGCACCCTCACACGGACCGCCAACCAAAACTCCACAACCGAACTTCATGCCTTCGTTCACCCGGCAGGAAGGCACCTTCGTGCACCCTCCAATCGCACTTATGATCGTCAGGGGAGCACCTCATCGCACTCTCCACCCGAGTCACCAATCAGCAGGTGGGTGCTCTCATGCACCTTTCCACCTGAACCTTCAACCGAAATGTCAACCAAACTGGTGGGCATCCTCACCCAAGACTTCACTTGCGTTCACCTTTGCATGATGGGTGGGCGCCTTCATGCGACTCATGACCCATGTGTCTCTCTGAACGGTGGGTGGGAGCCTTCGTGCAACCCACAACCCATGCCTTTACCCTTCACCAAATCTACATGCCTACTGTGTAGAGCTACCTGTAGAGCGGGCACATAGAATTGCGCCTTGCTGTGGCCTCCTATAACTTCACACTTCCTTCTTCGATGTAGACTGATGCTCGTTCGAATGTGATGCCTTCGCTCCAATACATCAAGCAATATATACGAGCAGTTGGGCAAGTCGACTTGCCTGACCGACTCGTCTACCATGTGCACTGACGCCCTCACTTCATGCTAATTTGTTTGATCAGCCAACCAACCTTCACCCAAATTGCCTATCCCATGAGGTCGGCCCATGGGTGATGTCAACTCGTCCCCACACTATAAGTTAACCATCGCTAAGCCTTCTCATATGCATTTTTCATGTGTTCCTTCGCATGCCTTGGCCTCAGCTCGTTGCACTTCACACGGTGGTAGTAACTCGGATTGCAGGTCCTTACACTTATGATCGGGGAAGCGACCGGGTCCAGATGGAGTTGATTCATTCATCGATTTCTGACCCTCTAATGTTTGCACCTATCACAGTTGATAACTGTAGTATTTATACCAAATCTCTCATTCGATTAGCTCAACGCTCAATGTGATAGCCTTCACAACCCAGAGGAATCCCTCTACACCAATCAACAACCAGTCAACCTCATTGGGTCATGCGAATGGATTCATCTTGTTTGCATGCTGAGAAGGGATTGATCATGGTAGATCGAAGGAATTAAGTGACTTCTTGGCCCTTTCTTTACCTAATGAGACAACTGTTATGGACCCTTGATGTGAGCATTCACAATAGATTCATAGCACTCCTATCACAGTCAACGCTGCTCCAAATGCCTTGATACTTCTTCATTGTTATTGGGAGGTGGCAGGTAATGCATGCAGCCCTAAGAACTCCTCCACTTGGCTCGTAAGACCTCACGGCCTCAATCCTACAATGTATGATGCAAACAAGGCCCTCTAGATGTCAATAAATGAATTTAAGATAAGCTCTTAGCCTTCCTATAGGTTTTCACAATTTCAAATATTAATCTCGATTTGGTCACTTGCTATATAAAACCTACAGAGAGACCCAAACAACCATGCCTTCAAACGCTCGAGAATGATTAACGCTGAAACCCCCATCATATATCTACATATGTATTATATATATATATATATATATATATATATATATATATATATATATATATATATGTACATGTATATGTATATATATATATATATATATATATATATATATATATATATATATATATATATATATATATATATATATATATATATATATATATATAGTATCAAAACCCTCCACCCCAATATAGATCTAGATCCTTTTTTGAACTGGCAGTAGGGAAATTTCCAAAATAAACCAGCTAAGGTGATATTAAATAAGACTGAAGATGGAGATGTCAGCTAGGGTGATAATAAAACTCTTAGGGTGGCAGGATGCACAACTTTGATACCACTATAAGATCCCAAACATCAAAATTTTTGAATAGGTCTAGCACACCTAGTGTTCTAATTAAAAAAATGCTTGCAATTAAAAACACTAAACAAAAGGGGATCTGAAAATGCAGTCTCTTATTTATATTAATAGCTAAAAACAAAGATACATTCTGATACAAATAATATTAGAACCCTTGCAAATGGCATGCATGACTGCTCATTAAAAGGCAAATATAAGACAGTGAATCACCATTGTGAATATCCACCTAACAAATTCACCATGGGGTTTTCATCCCAAGTTCAAAGTGGAACTTGCCACACCAAGTTCTCAACAAAAAAAAATAAGATAAAAAAACTCAAAATGATCCAAATGCTTAGCCCCTATACTCTTTTATAGGCTTGATGGACTCTCTAGAAACCTTATTTTATTATTTCCCCCCGAAAAATGAAGGCAAATACCATGGGAAGATACCATAGGAAAATACCACGATAAATAACATTCACATATTTCGTCCATTTTGACCATATTAAGAAAGGGGAATGTTGCACAACTAACCTTATATCTATATGAGGTGAGGTGGTTGATTTTAACACAAAAATAAAGGAGGTTAAATACATACTCATCTTTAAAGGAGGCCTAAAGTGAGAGTTGCGAAAGAAATATCACTAATTTGGTGAATGAGCATTGTGCTGAAGGAGCATGACAATCAAGATTGTAGCCTATAGAAGAAATGCATTTGAATCATTTGTCCATGAATGCTCTAGTCAAATAGATTTCTTTTTATATGATCAATCATGCTACTATGTAAGTGAAAAAGAGGAGTACATAATTGTTAGTGGGACAACTTTATTCCATGATCATGATGAATTATAAACATAGGGAGATAATTATTATCAAGCCATGGTTGGTTTCATGGTGATAAATTCATTACTTCTATGATATCGAAAACATTTCATATGGTCTCACTTTTAGAATTATTAAGTCAAATTTATATATAATTGTGATCTTCTATATATTTAAACTTGAAATTGGTATGAGTAAAATGTATTACGTTAAGATAAACAACCTCTTTGGATGGAAGATAAGGACATAAGTTTGCAATACAATTTGATCTTGTTTGAGCTTTCACTTTCATCAAGCATAGTGTAGTTCACTTCAAGGGATTTTGAGTAAGCGCAGGGTAGTTCACTTAAAGGGATTTTGAGGGATTTTGAGTATTTCAATTTTAGGGACTTATTTTAATTGGAATGGATTCAAATAATAATTTGGAATAGAATATTGGTTTGGAAGGGTCAATGAATCTTGTGGTGTCACTTCTACATAGTGATCTACATCAATTCACAATGGCTTATGCATAATGGAAATATGCAAGCATCTGGATAAGGATTTTTAGTTTTTTTGAAAGAACCCCTTTAGTGGAGACTAGGTTGTCTTTACTAGCTTAGAATAATGTATACAGTTTGCTACAACTTACAAATTTAAGGAGGAGGAACTTGATCATCTACACACAACATTTCCCACAATATGTGAGGAGGAATTCTTTGATTATCTTAGGGAAATCAAATTTTCATAACTTGAGAGACATGTAATACCAGAAGGTTTTGTTTTTTTCCTAAGAAATAAATTGAAATGGAAGCCTCAATGGTAAATAAGTGATGGGTCAACTTCCTCTAATGTCCATGCTTTATAATAAGCTTATAAACTTTTCAAGTTTTCGAAAGTTTTACATATGAACCAACTCCTTCAACACTTTGATTATTCATGAGATCTACATGGTTTCATTAACAAACTATTACAAAGCCAAAATACAAAATGGATGTTTAGTGAAAAAGACATTTATTAACCTGTCACATGTTTCATATGGTCTTCCAAATTCTGATTAAATATTAATATGCCATCAATCTATATGACCACAAATTCCACAATGGGTAAAATATACCATGACTTTTATAAAGATTATGGGGTAACAGTCAAGCCAAAAGAATGAATAAGAATAGAGTATTATATATATATATAATATATATATATATATATATATATATTATCTATATATATATATATAATATATATATTTTATTAGAGTCTCTACATGTAAAGATTCTGCATAAACTGATATCCATAGACAAGAACTATAATATTGAATTTTGTTTACACTTTTTAGTGGATTCTATAGGTTATAATCTTGGGAAGCAGGTAATGGATATTTATAGTGATTTTGTTGAGTACTTTGTAGTGAATGCATAAATTCTATTCATCCTCTCTTTCAAGAAAAAGAAAAGTCGGGGACCCACAAGAAAAGGAAATTGATCAATCAAAACTCAACAGAGGTGAATAAAATTATCACAATAATCTCTCTGAGTTTCAATACATAGAAAATTAAGAGATGATACAAATTATAAATAGTGGGAAAACTAGGCCCCACTTTGAACAACCTATGTAATTCCTAAATGCAATGACTTATAATGTTTTTTCCCCTCAAGAGAGAAACAATGGTATTACTCGTGTTCATATTTTAATGTGTTAATTTCAAAGTTAATTACTATGGATTTCCTCTCATTTGTCACAATATTAATATATTTTTGTTGGTTACTTTATGTTATTTATCAAGATTCCTTCGAAGGTGTTAGTTTTCACTTTAACTCTTTGGTTGTCACAAAAAATTTTGGTTTTGTTGATGAAAATATATGTAATACATGTTATGTAGTGAGAGTTAAACTATGCCCTTCCACCCCTTGCGTATCTATCTATAGTGATCAATCATATGTCGATATAGATGAAAAAGCGATATATGGAGCTCTTTAGTGGGACATGAATTGGTCTTCTGTTTCTATTGTTCTATGCATTGATGATTTGAAGCACATCAAGGAGCATCCCATACTAGTAATCGATCCAATATAGTTAGAGAAAATTGTTAAATCAACAATCATTCTAACCCAAATTTACTTATAAACAAATTAGGAAAAGATGAGGGGAAACACTAAGATCCTTTTAAGAAACACAAGTAGTCATGTCTATTACGTAATGTTTATTCAAAAAATGATAAAGATGTGAATTTGAGGAATGATACCTTATAATAATGGAAGGCCGCTCTAGCTCTATTTTAGCCTCGGGAAACTACAAAAGTATTTAACTTTCTCCATAGAATCTAGGGACAATATTTCCAGTCTCAACATTTTCATTACGTCCATTTGATAGGATAATTTCCTACTTCTCTAGGAATCATTCAGATATCCATCATTGGCATCTTGTTCAGAACAACCTTAGATAATGACAATTGTATGGTTCATCGATTAAAAGGATAATGCAAGGATATAGGGATGTGATTTTGACACATCATCACTATTATTAAAAAAAATTATTGATCATATGTCTATTCAAGTAGTAATGAATGACAAAGAAAAACAATAGACAAAGGAGGTAAATGTAAAAATATAGGAACTAACAAGGTTGATGAAAGAAGCAAGGCATGTCCTTGATGTGCACTTTATCCTGCATGATAAGGAATTGGAACATGTGAAGAAACATGAGACTTTTCTTTTAGAATACTTCTCATAATTTGATGCCTTTTTTGAGTGACAATTTGAATGAGAGGTGTGCAAGATATGTGAGAGCAATTTTGTGTAGCCTTATTATGAGAGAAGTCCAAATCAATGTAGTAAGTTCTAGTGAGAAATCTAAGAAGCAAAAGTGAGTGGCATTAGTTGTAGGGGTAACAAGAGTTGTAGGTGATAACTTGGTAAAAATATTTCCTTTGTTTGACACTCTTGGTGGACCTTTGAAAATTTATGGGGTCGCTAGAAGAAATAAGCCATCTTGGTCTCTAGATAATCCAGGAAAATATGATCAATGTGATCTCTTATACAAGGAGCTTACTTTAGAAAATATTTCATCACTAAATGATGCCACACATCCCTTCTAGGTTATTTGCGTGAACAAAGGGACAAAGGAGAACAACTATGTGGACACTGGAAGAATGTTGAGTAATGTGGTATATGATTTCTTGCCTAATGATGATAATTTACTTCACATATGTGTTTAGACTAGGGGAAAATTCTACTTAGGACCATTTGATAAAGTGGCTAGGAGTTGTAAATTTTAGCAACATGATCCATCCTTCATGAATATCTTCCTAGGCTAATTGTACCCAATTTTAACTACTCTCTTGAGAATGGTTTTTTTAGTTTGCAAAGAAGAAAGAAGGTTAACCTAGTGCATTCACCATTTAACAATCATTTTTCGATTTTCTCCTTATAATTTGATGAATATTATTAGCACATTGTGTGGTTACATTACCATTTGCAAACATGAGGGGTTTCTTTGCAAATCCCTAGAATTTTTTTTACGTTGAAATAGTCCATGGGTGGATTTGATGCAAAATTGATTGCAGGGAAAGAAAAATTGGGCTGCCACAAACCTTTACACAAATAAGCACACCCTTGGTTGTTTTAATGTATCTGTGTTTAGTTGCAAACAACTCTGGAGGATAATTCAATAATAGTAGAGAATTGTTATATTGAACCATTACCCTTTGAGGATGAAGGTTTTATTCTTGCTAAGACCATGAACAACAAGGGTCTAGTATAGAATGAAATTTTCACAAAAAATAAGCTTTACCCAACAAGGATTGAAGAAATTTGAAATTGGTGGCTTGTAGAATTAATTCTAAATAATCCCTTGGTGCTTTCTCTTAGCATGAATGAGAGTAAAGAGTATGATTTATTTGGTTTCAAAAAACTAAAAATTCCCTAGCAAAGGAGAGTAACAAAATAATGACACTGAATATTGTTCCTTAGGTATTCTCAATTCATATATCTTGAATTAACATGAAGTGGAGAAGTTAATTTGTATATCATTCAAAGCTTTATTTTGCAATTCAAATATCAAATTGCCATGTGGCATTCATTACAATTATGTTATGTTCTAGAAGTTCTAGATGGTTTTGATAGTATCAAATCACATTTCTAGTGTAATGTGTTTTATTTTCATGTCAATGCGTAGTTTATGAGACTACCATTTGTAATTTTCTTGATATTGGAATCTATATAACCTTTCCATGGACTTACATGAAGAGTTGAATTTGACATCCCTTTGCCAATGATGATGTTTCTTTGACAAGTCAGGAAATTTCATGCATGAGACTTGGGAATACCACCTACAATCATTCCCATTAGAGTTGAATATTTTTACAGGGCTATGTTGAGGGTATACACCCAGTCTATTAATTGGGAAAAGGCACATGGATGAGGATAGTTCCCTGTTTTCCCATAAGACAAGATGAAGATAATGGGGTACGATTAGGACATAAGGGAGTGTGAATGTGATTATGTGCATTTCCACTTGAACAAAATTTCAATCTCGATCCCTTTGACGTTGTAGAAATTATGGTGTAGATTTGAAACTGCTCATGAAATTTATTAAATCATAAGACCCAAATATACTCTACTGCTTTGCATAATTCAATTCACAATGTAGAACAATAATCTTACAAACATACATCAATCACGTACATGAGAACACAAATGTCTCTTAGGGGAAAACCAATGCTAAAAACCCCTTCAATCTTGTTTTCATTAGTTAAGTGATCAATGGAAGCTATTAGAATTGTGAGGTTAATCCCAGAGCTCAACCTACAAAAGAAAAAAAATCTCTATATGGTATGTGTTCATGAATGACTGGTTCTAGTCAGTACTTAACCAAGTCAGCACACCACACCCCTATTTCCTTTCACAATTCCTAATTAATTTAGCCACTATAAAATATTAAATTAATCTAATTCATTGTGCAATTCCCAAGGATGGTCCACTTGACCTCATGCAACACCTGTACACTAAACTAGTTTAGAATTGTTGATTAACTTCTTTGGAAAGTCCACCACAACTAGGAAACTCGTATTCTTTGCATGCATGGGATAATTATTATTTGATTGTGTTAGACACACATGGGCACCAAGAACAATATGAAAGATAATCAGGAGAGTACACTTTTTATTAACAAGAGATATACATTTATAGTACAATATGTGACCATTGGGTTTCACATCCCAAGGTCTCTTGGACTCATTTTGTCCATTCGGCTTCCACACTAACCCATTGAGGATTAGGTGTCCAACATTCCCCCCCTAAATCCGAAGGGTTATGTATGAGTCCAAGAAGAGAGATGTAATACAAAATGTGCAAAAATTCATGGCAGCACTAGGTTGAATGTGCTCTCTAAAATGCTGGTATAAAGAGCGATGGTTTAAGGATAACCACCAACACTGGAACGCTTAGTGCAGTTCCCGGAACTCTTCCAAAACTGGCAAGAAGCTGAAGTCTTCTGCTAGGGGAAGTGCTCCTATTGTTTTGAAGAGGGAAGCCTTCAACCATGAAAGGGAGGTCTCACCTTGCATAAAAGGGAGAACTTCAACCTAAAAAGGGAAGTCTCAACCTGTGATGGTTTAAGGATGACCAAAAACTCTAGAATGCTTAATGCAATTCTTGGGACTCTTCCAAAACTAGCAAGAAGCTGGAGTCTTCTGCTAGAGGAAGTGTTCTCAATTTTGTTCATGTAATTCTTCCGAAAATGGCAAGAAGCTAAAGTCTTCTGCTAGAGGAAGTGTCCGAGATTACGAACCGAAGGCAAGTTCACGGGCATCTTTGTCTCTAGCTATAACTTTGAAACTGGTGTGGCAGGTTGTGGCTCAGGCTCACTTGATGTGGCTTTGAATCTTGTAGGTGACCATCATTTCCCCCCTTGTCAGATACAAGGTGAGATGATGGAGAAAATTCAGCTGCAAGACTTTTCAATACTCTGGAACAAGTTCTTACATGTGTTTGGAATATCTTCTTGGTTGTTGATGCCCATTGCCAAGAAGTGATCCATCCAAGATGAATCTTTGTTCTTGCAGGACTTTTGTTTTTGAAGCATCTGTGTGAAGGATGGCTAGTTTTACGACAGTGCTTACATGGATGAAGATCAAAACAGTGATCTTTCACATGGCCAACTCGATCACAGTGTTGCCATTTCACAATCTGTTGTTGTTGTTGTTGCGGTGGAAGAGGAGTAGAATCTGGAACAGCCGGAGGTGAAATATCATGAGGAGCAGGTGAACTGTCATGAATAAATCCAACACTCTGAAACTGAATGGGTTTTGAGTAGTCTGGAATATGAAAGGACAAGTCCTTGTCATATCCAAGACTGGTTCTGTGCTTGTTGTGGACAAGTTGTTCCCAAGGTTTGATGATGGGCTTGGGAAGTGCAAGCTGAACCTCTGCATCTGCATGTAACCTTACTGCTTTATCTGAATGAACTGTAACATTATTGACTTGCTGTTGATGGGTGGTTGTCTCAATGTTCTGAACAGAAATAGATTCAGAATGATGACTCCACTGTTGTAATTCTTCTTGTTGTAGTTGAGATTCAAGCTGCAAAAAATCAATCTTTTCCTGTGCATTTTGTAGACATGTCTGAATTTTTTAGAGAGATCCTATGTTGATTTGTAATGTGTCATCAACAGTAGATTGTATAAGAGTTTTCATGAACTCTAATACTTCACTGATTCTGGCCATTTTTCTTCAATGTCAGATTTACACCTTAAAAACTGATCGCAATTATTACTTAATGCAGAAAAGTAATATCCACTCACTGTACACAGTAATATCTTGTATAAATGTGCAACAAATGAATCAGGGAA
>APFE031332037.1:217147-228414 GCA_000404065.3 Pinus taeda
TAAACTCTAATGGGTTTTAAATACAATGCCACAGTTGGGGCAGCAACAACTGCAAACTTGCTTGGATCCTTCAAGTACTCCTTCACTTTCAAATCAGAAATGATGGCTATCAAAACTTCAATAATTATAACACCATGTCATGGACATTGGAATGAATCTCTAGCATGTTGAAACAGCAGTGATAGACCTCCTTACATGTCCAAATACTTAGCAAACTGTATAGTGTTGGTCATATATACCATAGCATTTTACCATGACCTTTCAAGAGCCTTCCAACTATGCACAGTGTCAGGAAAACCTCCAGGAGATTAGAGAATACTCGCCCCTGCTTCAGATGTATATGCAACCAATTATTAAGGAGATTTGACTCTTTGATAATGATAAAATCTTCCCACAAAGGACAACTCGAACACAAATTGATAGAACTTGATTTGAAGATGCTTTTAAAACATTTGATTTTAATAATATATTGACCTGCAACGTATATTGTTTTTTTGTGCAGAGGCATACGAAACTCAATTTTAACGTACCATTCAGGCGTATGCACATTCCAACACACAAATCATAGTTTTCAATGCTTCAAATGATGTGTATATATGCAAACTTTTCCATGGCTTCAACAAAGGTGTCATATATCGGAATTTTAGGAATAGGTTTCCATGAAAGCACAACCCTTCAAAATAGTTCACTCCCAAAGAAAAAATTCATCGATCAATATAGCACAGCATACATACCATATAATACCAAGAAGTCTTCTAACAAACATAGAGCATACACTATCTAGTACCACAATCCAACAGAAATCGTTAAGACATTGTATTCACCATACTATTGCATATATGCCACTTTTTCACTGCAAATTTTACATCGAAGGCAACACTCTAGGGACTGAGAATCACTACAACACATTATCAATACAACCCTCAAAAGTTCAACAGATTTTCCAACAAATATATACCACTACTTGCATCAAAGATGAAATATTTGATGCCTATGACCGAAATGAATTGCTTGAAGGAAATAACCAAGAGTTTTTAAACGGATGCTATGATCTAGAATGTCCAGGATTTGTGGCAACTAATGGCACCGACATTGGACCCGACGTTACACAATTGGGGCCGGTATCGGACATTGGAGGGGCACATCATGAGATTTCTCAAATGCTTGACCTCCGAAGGATGCGACACACAGGTCTAGTATGGGTTTTATTTTTCAATGGCGAGAATATAGGTCATTGGCCGGCCTCATTGTTCATTCGGCTTGGTCATGGTGCATCTCAGTTCGATGTTGGAGGGGAAGTTTGTCATACCTCAAGACCCACGGGGCCCATGACTAAGACACAGATGGGTAGCGGTCGCTTTGCTGCGGAAGAAGATGGTTTTGCCACATATATGAGGGCCATACAATTGTTTGATCACAGGAGGGCTGAGTATGATCCTGAGTATCGCGTTATTATAAAGAAGCCCAGATGTTATATGGCGCTATACGTTCCACACAGTGATCCAGCATGGGGTAAAAATATATTCTTCGGAGGCCTAGGAGGCGCTGACCATAATCCTGACTGCGTGGCTTGAGATCGATGAAAAGTAATATTGTATTCTATATGAAAAATAATATCATATCAAGAATCGTCTAATACCAGGATTCCTTTTGACTTACACGCCGCCTTAATGGACTCTGATGGCACTGATTGTAACTTCAGGAGAACTTGCGCTCTGCCTTTTAATTTATTCTCCAATTCTTCCTTATTGATCTCTTCTGTTTCCAAACCATCAGCCAGGGTGGATGCCACCACTTCCAGTTCAGTAATACGCTGCACAAGCTCTTGGTCTCTCATAGTTGAAGCGGTGTCATATTCTTCTATAGCGTTGATACACATTCATTCATTTCATACGCATTGATACCACAGTCATTTATTTGAAACGCATTGATACCACAGTCGTTCATTGATATGAATTGATACCATTACATTTGATATCATGAGCAACATTTTTTTAAAAAACGCATTGATTTGTACAAATACTCAAAGCAACAAACGTATTTCAGGCAGCATGAAAAGCAGTTATGTTACTAGTGGTATGTCGATTCAACAGAGGCATTCTTCTGCCTTCCTCTCTGGATCAAGTAATCATTCACCAAATTAATCCTTCAGAGGACAGAGGTGTTGAGGACAATGCTTAGGTTAGAACGACAGAGGATAGTGATGTCATTCAACAGCGGATTTCAGGCAGAAAATTCTCAGGACAGAGCACATGCAGTGTCAGGAACAACTAATTATATGGAGGAGCAGTGCAGGCATTGTCAGGGGTATGGAGACGCTTCTATATGGAGAGCAGACACCAGCAACAGTATAATCAGGTTGCAGCTAAAATTGAGCTGAAGAAATATTCATGAATTTCATGGCAAAAATAAACTGCACAGAAAGGCCATAAAACAAATGGCTCAAATTAATTATGCAGGGCAGGAATACACCTGCTCTGATACCATGTTAGACACACATGGGCAGTAAGAACAATATGAAAGATAATCAAGAGAGTACAATTTTTATTAACAAGAGATATACATTTATAGTACAATATGTGACCGTTGTGTTTCACATCCCAAGTTCTCTTGGAATCCTTTTGTCCATTCAACTTCCACACTAACCCATTGAGGATTAGGTGTCTAATAGATTGATTAGTTAAATTGATGATCTTTGATTTAGATTGATGTCCTACTACTTAACTAACCACCAACTAGTTCAATTAATAGTTAGAATTAGTTTAAATGCTTACAATTGAAATTAAATCAACCTAGGTTCCTAAAAGCTAGGAATAACTACAAACAACTAAATTTCATGCCCCTAACTCAAATTAACTAATTTAACTGAGTGACCAGTCCCATGTCACCTCACTTAACTACTTCTGGAAGCCATCAGGCTCTTAGACATATTTGTCCAACAAAGTTCAAAACCCATGGATGGGTTGTGGCACACAAAAATGGAATACAAGTGTAGAGAAGGGGGTGCACTACCTTGGGTTGTGTCATGTTATGGGGAAGTGAGGCTATTGGTTGGCGGATACTTGGGTTTGGTACTATGGTCTTATTCATGTTCAACACTAGTTATGTGCCATAGGTAGCTTTAGGTAAGCCATTGTGTATGTGGCCATGGCCCCAACTCGAGGGTGAACTATTGTTGAGATATTAGGATCAACATGGTCTATGGTTGGATGGTATTTCCTAGATCTGCACCTAGTTAGAAAATTTTATCAAATAAGTTCTAAAAAACCATTTTAATCTATGATTTATGGTTTTTCACGGATGGAATTATGTTGTCCCTCCACTGTGTGTGTGTGTGTGTGAGTGTGTAATATTGTATAATTATGGTATCTATGTTAGAGTTAGAGGCATCACTCTAGAAGGGTGCCTAAGGGGGTGTTACAAGTGGCATAAGAGCCTAGGTTGAAACATTGGACTTGTATGGGCCAAACATAGAAGCACAAACATGGATTATAGGGTATAGCTACAGCACAAGGGATTCTCTCAATGAACCTTCAACATATCACATGTGTTCATGGCATATTAAAAAATACCCTTAATTTGACTACATATTGGAAAATGCCTCTAAAAATAACATTATTTAACCCCTTACCAATACAAACCCAATACACCTTCCCAATTTAAAAAACCCATAATTTCACTAGATCTTATAGGTATCCATTTTTTCATTAACATTTTTTATACTCCTTTATATTTTTTCATTAAATTTGAGCTCCATTGTTTATACCTGTCAATATAAAAGCCATTTACCACCGATACATTCTACAATATATTATGTCATTTTTTCCTCAATATATATCCCCCAATATGAACCTACCTAGTATGGTATTTCTCCCCCAATGTAACCCCTGTGATCTACAAACTATTTGAAAAACTATCCAAATCATTTTTGATTCCTTGAATGTTATAATTTCAAGTTTCATGGTATTCTAATGGCTATTTGAAGTGGTAAGTTGGTTTTTATGTTAATTATGAAAACTAGGATTAAATATGTAATTCCTATGTGCAACTATTTTATTTCTATGCACAATAAATGTTTGGGAATCAATGAAGGCCATGATGTGTTTGAAAATATCGTTGAATGATAAACAGTTGCATGGATTGTCATAATAACAAGGGGAGTTGTGATGTAGCAAGTCCCAACCAATGTTAATTGAAGAAAATAAAATCCACAAGTGGAATGTGACCACTGTAATAGCACCTTGCACTATATGATCATAATTAGGCTCCTCATGTGTCAATGAAATATTTTTTCTTGTCAATGCCCCTGCAAGGGCTATGTTTTTAGTTTCACCCTACTATAAATTCCATTCCAAGGATGACACAAGTGTTACACCTCCTCCCACTTTAACCGTCATTGTTTTGCATTTGTTTGTGAGGATATTTGTAACAAAATAGAGGAGATCATTTTGGAGATTGTTAGGGCATTTTACAAATTCAAGAAGTACTCCAAAAGAATATCTATTCTCACACCCAACCTCATATTTTTGTGCCCAACTATCTACTTCCTTTCCCACCTCAGAATTATGTTATGGCATTGCAACTACTTCTTACTTGAGAAACTAATTGATTTTGTGTGAAATGTTAAAACTTAGTTGGTAGTAATATGTGTGGGGGACTTTATTTCCCTAGAAATAAATATTTTGGAAAATTTAGGTTTGTTGCCTCAGAAACAGAAATTACAGAACAAAATAGAAAAAATAAAAATAACAACAAAATAATTTCTTACATCCTTGAACTTCTCCATCAATAGAATAAGTATTAAATTTTCTAGACTACTTTTTCCTTATGTCCAATAAATTATGAATTTGGAATCTCCCAACACTTGTATACTATTAGCACCTACGTCCAAAACGAGTTTAAATAATGAGGCCAACATGTTGATTTAAATGTTATAATGGTTTCTTGTCAAATAAAGAATACCTCCTACAAATTCCTTAAAAACCTTGACTTTCTCCATGAGAGTAACCTCATGCCTTAGAGTGATCAATATATAGATCTTCAAGAACTCTAGGATTCTTATGAGCCTTAGGTTTCCAAAAACCTTAGATGCATAACTAGCTACATGAAATGCCATGAATTGACAAGAGATCTTTGCCTTGAAATAAGATATTATTTCTAGCAAGCCATATGTTTCACACAATTTTTCTAGAAAGAGCCTTATTCTTGTTAATAGATTCATCTTCGTACCACCCTTTAAAGCAATTAGAAATACCACCTTCTGCTCATTTCTTATAAATAGTTATTTATTTTATTGTAATATATCTATTATTGTCATTTACATGTTTACAAATAATTTTCCTCATTGGTACGATAGTCTCACCTTGCATTTGAATATACTTCATTTCAATTTTCCAGAGGATGGAAATGAGAATGTAACATGTTCAAAGACATGACATGCTTCCTTTGAAAACAATTTCCAACTCCAAATTTACTCATGCATCAGGAACTCATTGCAAAATTTACATAATCATATCAAAGCTTGTAATTGAAACAACCTACAAATGTTATCATCTCACACATAGTTTCTAGCTTCCATTTATGTCAAAATCAAAATGTGACTTTAGTTGGTAGAATATCAAGATATTATTAAATTTAGGAAATACTAAATAGATCTACAAAATTGACCAGGGAATTGGAATTGGTGTATTTAAACATAATATAATTAAAAAAGATCAAATCAAATCTTACTCTTTAGACATCTGAAAAGGCCAATGGAAGCATGTGTTATTGGTTGATGAGATGGCATTGATCACCCGACTTTATATTGTTATCAAACTTTGTGCATAGTGAAAAACATACACACCTTTTATAATAAAGCAAGCTCTAAGCATCTAAAAAATCCATTTTAATTTTAATTTAGAGATCTCCTTCCCAAAGTAATTTTTGAACAAATCTATGAATCCGTCAATCTCTTTCCTCAAACGTTCTCACTTTCTGATAAACAACACAATGGAATGGAACATATGGGAAAGATAAACATGAATGACATTTTATTAATAATATTCACATATTTATACATTTCCTTGTGACCCTTGGTATTCATATACCAAGTGGTCTCTTCAACTCCGGTAACTGTTCACATTCCACACCAACCCTTAGCAAATTGGTTGTCTAACATTCCCACCCTAATCTGAAGTGGTATATATGAGTCGAAGAAGAGAGCTATAATACAAAAATACAACAATTCATGACAACAATAGGTTGAATGTTCTCTCTGAGATGATTGCATAAGGTGGGATAACTCGAATTCTCAACCGATGATGGTTTAACGATGACCACCAACATTGGAACACTAAGTGCAGTTCCTAGAACTCTTCCAAATATGGCAAGAAGTTGGAGTCTTCTATTAGCATATGTGCTCCCTATTATTTTGAAAAGGGATACCATTGGGGTCTCAACCTACAACGCTTGTCTCTAGCTACAACTCTGGATTTGGGTATGATTATCTCTGGCTGAAGGTTCAGGCAACAGGTTCAAGTTGTAGCTCAAGCTCTCTTGATTTATCTTTGAAAAATTGTAGATGACCAACAATTCCACCCCTTTTAGATACAAGGTGAGAATATGAAGAGATCTCAATTGCAAGACTTTTCAATATTCGATAACAAATCATGTTGTATGAGTGAAATATTTTCTTGGTTATTGAAGCCCATTATCAGGATGCGATCCATCCAAGGTGAATATTTATTCTTGCAGGAGGCTTGTTTTTGAAGCGTTTGTTTGAAGAATGAGTGTGACAAACCCAATTCTTGCATATATGATGATCAAAACAATGATCTTTCACGTGGCCAACTCTCTCACAATGTTGGCATTTCATAATTTGTTGTTGTGGAGGAGGGGTAGGAACAAGTGAATATGAACTATCATGCAAAAACCCATCACTATGAAACTGAATGGGCTTGGAGTAGTCTAGAGTGTGAAGAGAAACCTCATTATCATATCCAAGACCTATTTTATACTTGTTGTAGCGCAAGCTCTTCCTAAGTTCTGATGATGGGCTTTGGAAGTGCAGGCTAGATTTCAGCATGTGCATGCAACTCTATTATTTCAATGACTTGATTAGGTTTTGGAAGTTGATAGTAGTTTCTCACATTCAAACAGATGTCTGTTTAAAAAAAAAGTTCAGAATGATGCTTACGCTACTGCAACTCATCTGTTTTAGGTTGAGACTCAAGATGCAAGAAATCAACCTTATCTTGTGCATTTTGCAAACAGATTTTAATGTCAAAATGTGTGTCTTTACTAATTTTTACTTATCATGATCAGTAGAGTGTATTAGAGTTTTTAATAACTCTAATAACTTAGTAGTTCTATGATTATCCTAGAAATGCACTACTATCAATTCCAAAATCTTCTTTTACTATGAGCTATGCACGGAGATGGAGTTGGCCCTAAATAATCGAAATACTTGTAGAAAAATTATATTATATATCTATAAACATGTTAAACAATAGAGACCCATAATACCAAGGTGCATGTATAACCAACACCGACTTCGAATCATTCAACGATTAACTCAATTCAATAACAATACAATACCAATGCAAAAGATAGGGGTTCAGTGCACCACGGGCTTACCAAGGTGCATGCATAACCAACACCGACTTTGCATCATTCAACAATCAACTCAATTCAATAACAATACAATACCAATGCAAAAGATAGGGGTTCAATGCACCATGGGCTCACCATACACCATTATATAGTATTCATACACCGAATGCACCGTACAATATGAATAGAGTGCAGAACATAGGAGTAACATTGACTTTGACTTCACCATTGTTACAAATTACTGAATTAAAATACCATATCGAAGGGCATTGCAAAGGTTGCTTTATATGATTAATGTAGGTCGAATCCAATTTGGATTTGAAAACTGGTAGGTTTAAACAACTAGCTTGGCATAGCAACAAAGTGCTTATGTGATTGGGCCCTCAAAAAACACTTTTGTGAGGGCACATCTCTGAAGCAGTTTTCCAAAAATCTATTTTATTTGTACACTCATCTACTGGCTTCATTTATAATTGTATGCATATCGAGGGTTTGTGGATTCTCTTTGGAGACAGTCATGCTCTGGAGAGTATTTTGGAAGTTGTGACCTTGCTTGTCATGAGTTTTTTCCAGCTATCTCTTATAAATCCTTAAACAGGCCCACTCTTTTAATTTTAATATATAGGCTAGTAAACCCTAGCAAGTTCATTCAATGTCGAGCGGGGCACCGTGCATGTTACTTCTTACCAGGTTCTTGATTTATTCCTTATTTTCCTGAAAAGTCTAACCAAACAATTTGTTGATCTTGGAATCACGAACTTTTAATAATTCTTGAATACTGGGGATAATATTGCACTCACTTCACCTTTGGTTTGATTATTGATGGTGCCTAGTGCTATATATATGAACATAAACAAATTCAAATGTCTTTATCATTAATTGTATACATGGCGTTGAGAGAGAGACTCATTTGCAAAACCAAGAATTTTTAGACAAATCTGAGAATTCACAAATAGTTTCTCTTTTTATCATAATAATCTAATATCAGTTTATTCAGAATTAGAAAAATAACAATTTTGACCAATCATGATTCTCTTTATTGGAAATAAATGAAATCATTGCAGTTGATCATCACATGACTAGTTTTGCTAAGAAACTAGCCATATATGCTTACTAGGAATGTGACAATACATGTGCCTTGAAGTGGCCAGACTCAAGGAGTTTACCTATAGACAAATTAATTATCAACAAGGAAAATTGTCCTCTGCTATCGAAAGGTCAGATTTCCTATTCTTAGTCTTGTTTGACTCAGGTACGACAATCCCTCATTTTATTTGACAGTGGATCAGTCGACATATCTATTATTTCGAGGGCTCTTTGCAATGTAAGAGGTAGAAAATAAAGCAGAATGAAATAAATTATTTCTGATGATGGATAGACAAAGAAATTGTTGCCAAAAATGGGCACCTTAGGACTAGGAGTCATTTAAGTGAATGCACAAAATTCAGGGACGCAGAGATAGAGGCATATTCTTCTTTAGGATTGTGCAAAAACATATATGACAAGATCATGTGCATTTGGTAGTCACTATGGATGGGTGTGTTTCTGCAAGATAATGTAAATGTTTAGGGAACATTTCTCAAAGCTGTTATAGAACTGGGCAGAAATCATAGCTAGACTTTAGTTGATAGGACATTCATGAAATGCAAAACAAAAACTTATGGTATAACTGAAATGCATAGAGAGGCCACAAAACCAGTGGCTCAAACTTAAGTAGGACAAGGTTTCTCATGCTCTGATATCATGATAAACAACACAAATGGAATGGGACAAATGTCAAAAATAAACATGAATTACATTTTATCAACAAGATCTACATATTTATACATTTCCTTCTCATATACCAGGTGGTCTGTTGGACTCCACTAGTTTTTCACATTCCACACCAACCCTTAGTGAATTAGGTGTCCAACACTTTGTCCTAATTAGTTTCCCAGAGTCACATTCTTAGAACAATACATCTAATACATAATTTACTAAGAAAATGATGTATTGTACCTAGACAAAGGATGAGCCACAAGATCACTCATATCATAGATCCAATAGTATGGGTGGGCATCATAAAGAATGTTGTCACTTACTTTTATATTTCCCAAAGAATTATTTACACCAAAGGTGGATGGAAACACCTGGAAATAGCATAAACACAAATCAATTTTATAACTAAATGAAAGTCTCTGCAATTAGAAAACTCTCTGATGGTACTTATGTTTTAACTTTATATCAACATGTAAGTTATCTTAATACAAAGTAGCAAGTTGGGTTTCAGTTTCATTGTTCATAACATGCTATGCCCTTGCCATACTCAGGACTAGTGAGAAAATCACTCTACATTTACCTTTCCCAAGTGGCCCTTTTACAATAAAATCCTTCCGGTATAGTGTCACATTTGATTCTTCTTTACTTTTCTTTTCACTAGTTTTGTGTTGGATAATCATCATGAGTCTATCAGTTTGTTCTTTATTAACATTTTTTTCCATGTCTTCAGTGTTTATAGCATTCACAAATTTCAACGATGCCGGAATTGTTGGCCTATTAAAGTAAAATGAGAGAGTAGCTACTAAAATCATTAACTGTGAAAGACATTTGCCATGAATACATTATCAAATTAGACACATGTTATGTATATAATGTGTCATTAACATGAATGGCTAACACAAATTCCAAACTTGCATGATTGAAAGTGAGACAAAATATTAGAGAAATAATGTATAACTTACTTGCCAATATTAGTATATGCTCAAGAATCATGATCCAATAGAATAACCTGTGCCTTCACAAAGCTATATAATTATCTTGTTTGTTACAAAACATGGTTATTTTTCTCTTTCCTCGAGGTTCAGTAAGAAGCCAGGAATCTGTTTAAAACTTGATATTTCGTCATGGAGCTCAATGTCATTAGCAAGTGAACACTTTGCATCAAATAATTTTGAACTTTTATGTCTGATGGCTATCTTCAACCTTATATTTTTTGCTCTGAAGAATCTTTAAGATATTCTGAAGTATCAAGAAAATATTCAATTCCCTTGAATTTTTTCTCCACGTGCCCTCCTCAACTCTTATAGTTTTACATCCCCATGAGAGTTCTTCCTCGTTCTATAAGCTTTGCTTAAATTTTTAATGAAAGACTGAACTAGAAATTGACATGATGGACATCCTTTGCCTACAAATGCATCTTCAATTTCCGGTGATTCTAAAAAAACCCAATGGACATGTCATGTTCTGTCATAGAAAATTCCACCTACATAAATAAAAGAGAAATCGATTCATTATAAATCTACAAAATTTCTAGAAAGGAATTTAAATTATCTAATTTACATGATTCGTAATAATATCCTCAATTTGTTAATTGTGTACGATGTGTGCTACATTTTAGGAAACAAAAGTATCCTTGATAGCATCTAAAGCCACCTTGTAATCACCTTGCTACTTAAATCTTGAAAGTATAATAAGAACTACTTATCGCCGAGAAAAATATTTCTCAAATTTTGTTACCGTGGAAGTGACATTGAACCGAGAATATAAGTCTATATCTTGACATAATTTCTAGCAGTTTAGTAATCAACTCTATAATTTACTGCAGGGCTTGAATACATACAGGGTATGTAAAGGAAAAGGTTCCATGGGTTCTTAAATGAAGGCTATTCCGGGAATCAATGACGCGTAAACCATGT
>APFE031332037.1:246276-260304 GCA_000404065.3 Pinus taeda
TTGCCAAAAATTCCTAATTCATTAACATAAAACCCTGAAATCAATTTCAATGCAATTTAATAAATATAAGACTATTAACTAATCAATTTCCAAGGGATCTAAGAGATAAATGATGATAAGAGGTAGGCAAATGATATGTTTTGGGAGGGAAAAAGGGGTCATGGAATGGTACCAACAGCTTCCATGTGCAAATAATACGAATGCAACAAGCAATTACTGTAATCCCTACAACCCCAAAATGGCAAGGACTAATAAGACAAAATTATATTAGATTTTGTACCTATCCATCCTATTGTAAAAGGCCCTAAAATAATGTTTTGATTTAGGTTCAATAATAGATTTCAATGTATGTCAGTGCACCTAAAAGGAAAAATCTCTCTTATATATGAGACTAATAGTGAAATAGCCTATGAGAATTCATTCATGAAATTGGTAGCCCTATATAGAAAAAAATATGGGCATGGTAAGAAAGAACAAAGGTGGGCTTCCATCCTTCAACGTGTAACAAAAATCATTTGGTGGGAGCTTAGGGTATTGTTGTATTGACATTTTTTCGACGATATTGTTATATCAAGCATTGATTACTTCTAATATTCATTCCCAAAGCCACATATATCTAATGTAGAGAATAAACAATATGATGGTGCATGGTAGGATTGTAGGATTTGTTTGGAAACCATAATGCAGGATGGCTAGAACAAGGATATATATTTCAACTTTCTCTCAAAATATGTCTCTATGAAGAGTGGGAAGTTGGTGGATGGAAGGAATTTATTTTTGCAAGAGATAATTCTAATACTTCTTACTCATGTGCAAAGGACCATTGCTAGAGATTTTGGAAGCTATTTTAACTATATCTATCTATTGAAACCAAATTTGATCTGTGTATTATAATTTTAGCATTCTAAATTACTCACACCAATTGAAAAAAAAATGTTATGTCATGGAATAACATAACCATATAATATGGAACAATGGGTTAGTATTAAGAAACTCTTAAGTTATATCATCAAATGCCGAGACACTAGCCTTACGGACATGTATGTAAAAAATGTGGAAATGTAAAAAAATGCATGTCAAGTGCTTGGGATAAATAATAAAGAAAATTTCCTTATGTGGAAGACAGTGATGATGACATATACTATGCATGGAGACTTGAAGAAATCCGTTTAGTTATATTACAACAACAAAAACTTTGGGAGCGATAAATTATCCCTTTAGAACCATATACTATACATGGAGAGTCCCTTGAATTTGCTTATTGCTTGACACAACCTATAAGATTCCAAACATCAAAATTTTTTAATAGGTCTAGCACACCTAGTGTTCTAATTAAAAAAGGGCTTGCAATTAAAAAGACCAAACATAAGGGGATCTGAAATTGTGGCCTCTTATTTATATTAATAGTCGAAAAAAAAGATACAGTCCCATACAAATAATATTAGATCCCCTGCAAATGTCATGCATAGCTTCTCATTAAAATGATAATTTAAGACATTGAAGCACCTTTATGAATCTTGGTTGGATCCACCAGAAAAATTCACCCTAGGGTTTTCATCCCAGGATCAAAGTGGAACTAGCCACCTCAATTTCTCAAAAAAACACAATAAGACAAGTAAACCCAGAATGATCCAAATGCCTAGCTCCTATCTCCTTTTATAGGCTTGATGGACTCTCTAGAAACCTTCTTTTATTATTTTCCATCAAAAATTGAAGGAAAATACCATGGTAAATACCATTGGCAGATTTCGTCCATTTTTAACATATTAAGAAAAGGGAGTATTACAAATCCTCCCACACCGAGATTTTTTTCCCTCAATCAATCCACATCTATGCATAGTAGATGAATCTGTATACTGATATGAAGACCCCATACAAACTAGGGTGATATGCCATGCCTCCATGCTAAATGATTTTGAATAGATACTTCGATACGTGGATCCCAAAACATCCTCCATCCAATCTTACCCTCAATAGATTCACCTGGATCCCAATACCACCTTAGTCGTGGGACCTATGACTTATGATACCACCTTAATCCTCCATCATTGTCTATGCCTAAGGGCCCATGCTATGATATTCCCTTTCCTAAGAGTATTCTCCTAAGAATCACCCCATCAATAGACTACCAACTCATAATCTCTCGCCAATCCATCTCATGGGAAGGATGAATACCTGCAGATGGAATGGATCTACTTTGTTGATGTTGCTCGATCCCTAACTCATGTTGCTCCACTCGTTCACTCAACATGATCCATTTGGAAAACTCTACCTTACTCTTCCCAATGTATAAAGGTGGGTTGATAATGTTGCAAGCTTTATCTAGGCACTCTTGTAGAGGTTTGCTTTGGAACTCCCAACTATACTCCTCTTGTTGCGTTGTGAGGAACCTGAGACGTTCCTCTACACTAGACAACTTGTCTATTGAGTTGGCACATACCCCTATGATTTCCTCAATTTTTTTGTTTCACTATAAGATAGTGTCTTAGGTTTTCCAAAATATATGCTTCAACATCATGAGATATGCCTTAAAATGCATGATCTTTCCCAAAAGTCCTCTACTAGTGATTTTGGGGCCCTACTAAATGTCTTTATACTTGTCTACATTGAATTCCCAACTATAACAACTTCAACTTGAGCCTTTGACCGACATTCTGGGAATGGTTCATATTACACACTATGCTTATAATGCTGCCCCTCATGATCATGCTCTTCATGTGGTTCACTACTGTTGGCTCCTTACTCAATTTTCCATGGCCTCCTCCAACTGTGATGACAATATGTTGTTCATCCTCTCCAATTGTCAAACATAGATGCATTGGTGGATTGCTATCAATACTTGGTTGTTTGTATTCTTTATGGACATCCTCCTAGAGATCTATGGACTCATTTGTATAGGAGTATACCTCATCAACACCATTAGGTAGAATTTCATAATGCACTTTTGAATACTTGTCATCCTAAAACTTAGTTTCCCTGAATAATATCACATTAATGTTCACCATCATGGAAATTAATAGACCTAACTATAGAAGGCTCTCCATGATCTGAAGGAATCTCCTTTTTTCTATCCTTGTTGCCTGCTTCCTATCACTTGGACATGTATGGTTAAGTGCCCAATGTCCCTGCAGATAAATCATAGTCCTCTCTGTCTTAGTTCAATCTTGCTACATATTTTATTTACTTTGTTCTTCCTCCATCAACCTATCCTCTTTATCTCCTTCTTAGTCAACACCCTTTTGAGAAATTTTATGTTTCTCATTACCAATCCTTCAACTTGATTATAGGAGACTGATGATACAACTAGTTCCTTTCTGCAAATGGTCAACAATTTGAGTCTTAGTATCTTGTAGATGTCAGCATCTCCTTCTAAGAACAAGGACACGATATTTTTCATGCTTGTTTTGACACAATCTAGATGAGATGATGTAATGCTGGGGTAAAATTTTTGGAACACCTCAAAGGTTAAGTCATCACATTCCAGATTCAACATGAATGTGCCAAAGCAGAATTATCCTATTAGTTCTAAGATTTTACACTGCTTCTGAAAGGTAGGAAGCATCATGTTATTCAAACCATTGAAGGGTTTCCACCATCAACTGCAATATCTCCCTCATGAGATCATTATTGTAAGGTGGTAGAGGTAATTTTAAAGTTATGATCCTATTGAGACAAGAGGTAATTGTGAACTTGACCTCTTTACAAGGATGGTCCTAGAGTTTGGGTTGTATCAACACAAACATGGATGGCTTGAGAGCCCAACTGAGTTTCTTTCATTCTGGTTGCCCCACCTTGGATATACATGTGTTTAATTCCTCTAATTTAGGAAGGAAATATCTTGACCTCATAAACTAGAAGTCAAATCCAAGTGCAAAGATCTAGTTCCCCACTTCTTTTTCCTTTTGTAGGTTTCTTGGTTGCTTGTGCTGAAAGATAGCATGGACTCGTTTTTAGAAGGGCTCATTGTTCTGTTTTCCTAAAATACCAAGTGAAAATTGCTTTTTCATCTCTCAATGTCCTCTAGTTCCTTCTCAAGATCCATATTTCCACATACAAGGATATGTGATATCTTTAGGTAGTATACACTAGATCTTTTTCCCAACCAATTAAAAAGGCGCCACAAATAAAAATTTCCCCAACACACAATGATAAAAATATTCCTCTACAAATAAAGTTCCCCAACACCATGAATCATAGTACATACCTTTGCTAATTCTGTCACACATCACCATCACATAATAACACATTAAACCCAAAATCGTATCTCTTCATAAATGAATGGACGTGTTTTTGATGAAGATCTAAATAGAAATTTTCAAGAACAGTGACATCAATAATCCATCCAATTATAGGACCACTGTGATAAACCCTTTGTTTGCAAAGTTATTTGGAAGGATGCTAGAAAATAAAATTAGCAAGTGGGAAGAAGAAAGAGATAAGCATGCTAAAGGGAAAGTAGGTTTTAGACCTAAACATTCCATAGTTGATCATTGTATAACTTTAAGGCACATCATTGAAAAAGCTTGGGAGAGAAGGAAGAAGTCTTTTGTTGCTTTGTTGATTTTAGAAAAGTGTTTGACTTGGTTCCTAGGAATAATCTTTGACACAGAATGGAGGAACTTGGGGTTCCTAAACATTTGAGAGAAGCTATGCATAGGCTGTATGAAGAGGTCAAAGTCCAAATTAGAACTTCAACAGGAATTTTTGAGAGTTTTCGAAGCGATATCGGGGTCAAGAAAGGTTGTGCACTATCTCCTACCCTTTTTGGTTTATATATTGACAAGCTTGAAGAGTGATTAAATATGCAAGGGGGTGATGGTATCTATTTGGGCAAGTTTGTTATAAGGCTTCTTTTGTATGCACATGACCTTATTCTGATTGCTAAATCGACTCTTGGTTTGCAAGAGCACTTACTATCCCTTGAGAATTTTGTAGAAGTGTGGGGGTGCAAGTCAATATCAGCAAAACAAAAGAAGTGGTTTTCTCTAAGTAAAGAAAACATAACCAACATAAGTTATAATTTTAAGGCAACATTCTGGAAGAAGTTGCGGATTACAAATACCTCTGAATTAATTTCAACAAAAATCTAAGTTGGGATGGTTGTAGAAAGAAAATAAGTTTGGGGGGTTGGAAAACATTTTATGGTTTTCAAAATAGGTGTAGAGAGGTAGAGCTATGAGACTAGAAAACCACTCAAACTCTTTTTGGGCTTGTAGTGATTCCGGTGATTCTCTATAGTTGTGGACTATGGGCCAGTAGTACATCCAACATGCAATGGAGACAAAATGAGAAAATTCAGAGGCATTTGATTACAAACAAATTCAAGATTAAATGTGTAGTGCCCTATGCTATCTTGTTAAGTGAAACAGGGGCTACTCCTATTGAAGCAATTGCTATGGTGCGAGTCATAAGGTATTTAAAAAGAAATGAGAAAATGGAAGAGGGTAGACGGCCTAAGGTTGTCTTTAATGACATATTGTGCAATAAAAAAAAAACTTGGATGCAACAAAATAACAAATTGTTTAGTAAATGGGGTATTTGCTTGAATGTGTGTTCCATAAACATCAAAGAGATAAAATCTTTTGTTATAGATAAGTTCCACAAGGGTATTTGGAGTAATGAGCTAAGAAGAAGGAAAAAATACTATATTGAAGTGTTTAATCCCACTCATAGCCATCAACCAAAAGCATAAATAGAGGTCAATATCTTTTGGAGAGCCAAAATTTTTATTGCTCAGTGAAGGACTAATTTTCATCAACTCCATTGTGAAAGAGGGCATTGGAAAAGGCAAAAAGAAGTGTGGGAGGAAAGAGTATGCATTTTTTGTTCTTTTAGAAAAATAGAAACAAAAAAACATTTCATTTTAGAATGTGAGGCCTTCAAAGAAAATAGGGAAAGTTATGCAGATATGCTGACAACTAGCTCCTGGGATAATCTATTTAGCAAGGGGTTTGTCAAGAAGCTAAGAGCATTTATTGTGAAGCTTCATAGAAAAATAGCTGAATACATCAAGTAGAGGAAAAAGCAATCTGTCCCATAAAGTATCTTTAGCCTTTTGGACATTAAAATAATTTCTTTTCTTTCCTTCTATATTGATAGAATAGCTCAACAATAACAAGTTGAATAGAATTTGGCCCATTGATGTAACAACACTTTGTCTTAGCGCAAAAACCACCCGAAGCACCTGAAAATATCGATATGCATAAGGATGAGATTACACCCAGAAGATCATTAAGGATGCCCAAGGGTTCTGCCACTCACCAATGAAGGTCATACCCAGGATTTCCTTCCGCTAGCAAAACAAACTTCGCTCAAGGATTAATTTAATAGATTTCAATCTCGCCAGGCAGGATGAGAACACACCCCAAAATATAATGATTGCGACCTTAATTCGCCTAGCTTGGGTGTCTCATCTCTGTTAGCAAAATAAATATTCATACTTCCTTCTCCAATAGAATGATCATGATATTCGATCCCAGTTAAAATGAATTTGGTCCATAGAAATTAGCCTCCAGAGTCCATTTGATCTACTAGTGAATAGGTGAATATCTTGGTGTATAATTCAGCTACCAACTTCAATCGCTCACATAGGTATAAACACTTCTCTGACCTCCATGCACACAACCCATTCTTTCCATGTACATGGATTTAACATACAACATACATTCGCAGAAATCAAAATTCTCTAGAACAAGTTACTTGCTCCAATAATTAAACACACTTATCTCTACTTCACGCTAAATAATATGGCTTCATATGATTCGGTCAAAGGGAAGATGGCCCTAATCTTGACAGCTCTAGTCTTGGCACCCTACTTAACGAGACCTGTCAATGACCATCAAACTGAGAGTTGACTGTGGCCTATGAACGAAACACTTACTCTGAGATTTGCCCCCATGTGGGTTCACTTGATTTTGGTCTCAACCGACGACTACAAATTCGACTCTAATTCACCAATGGAAACCCATCTTTTAAAAGTTTTATGCCAAACATAATTATTCTTGAAAAATTAAGTAACAACATAGTGAATCACACCACCAGTCAGAAACAAATACGCAAGGCATCCTCCAGCACAAGAAATTCGAGCATGGAAGGATTCTCAACCAATCCAGTTATCGATGGATTATTTGGTGTTTCTGAGACCAAATTTTCTCTAATTCTCCCAAAATCAAACTGTGGACCTCTTATTTTTATTGAATTTTGAGTCATTATGTTATACCATTAATCACAATTGCAAACGACACCACCCACTATTCACATGTCAGCAAATTTAATGTGACTATGCAAGAATCAGTCGAACATCATTTCAAGACGACGAAGATAGGTGAAGGTCATTATTGATTCTCCTTCATATGTATCTATAATTAATTATATTTAGTAATGAAATATCAAGCTCATTCTATGAGTCTTCATGGTTTCTGTTATGGTATCAAAGCTCAGGTGAGCTGTGAGGAAGGCCCAGTAGTGTCTGTGAGAGCCCAGATCTGAGTTATAGGAGTGTTGTGTATCTAGATGAATAGCTACTGTTGAAGAGTGTTGTGTTAAGTGTAGACCATGTGAAGTTAAGGGCCCGCTTGTAAGCCTCTAATGTAGTAGAGCCGCGTGTTGTTGCTCTGCGGTGTGGGATAAGTGCATATGTGCATGGTTAAGGGTTCAGCTGGCATTGAGCTGTTGTGTGATCACCATTGAAAGAGGTATGAAAAGAGGGCAGCCCGCTATGGAATAAATCCTCGTTGAGTTCAGTGCAGTATAGAAACGTTGACAGCATGTGTAGTTGTTGAGGGTGAGCCACTTGAATCATGGAGCTTAAAGTTTGGATACATAGTGGAGGGTGGATCTATTACGCTATTAAGTTGAGAGTGAGAGTGTGGAGGCCTGGTGCAAACAAGGCTGAGGACGTTAGTGGTGCAGTGGTGTTGGAATGTGAAGCTGTGGGTGCATTCTATAGTTGACTAAGATCTGGTTTATGGTTGCATAGTGAACCTTGGTTTGGGTCACTTTCGACTCTAATGTCGGTTGAGTTGATGCCCATGGATGAAGGCACTGATATGTTGCATCCCCTGTGGAGTGTAAACGAGCAGTTGCAATGGAAGTTGCAAGGCATCGATAGCACTGTGTTGTGATACTTGAGGGCCTGGTCATGACTGTCAAAAGTGCTGCAAATGTGTGGAATTGCTGAGCGGAACATTGAGTTGAAGTTGAGCTATTTTCCGAGTTGAAGATTGGTTTGTGGAATTGCTGAGCAGCGCGTTGAGTTGAAGTTGAGCTGTTTTCCGAGCTGAATATTGGTGTGGCCTGTTGATGTCGTAGTGGGTGGTGGGTTTGCCAGTGGTTCAGTATTTTCAGATCTGCCTTAAGGATCTACCTGTGTTTAAGGAGCTGTTATAACTAGCCACATGGACTGATGCTTTGTGATTAAATCAATGAATAAAATATTTCTACCGTGAAAGAGCCTGTAGCAAGGCCTCAGCTGCAAATTATTTTGAATTTGACTCTATGGTAGAGTGATTGGTCAACAGAGGAGAAAGTCTCAGAGAGAATTGAAACAGGTGAGGAGAAAGAATGAAATGACAATAGTTTCAGAAGAATATGAAATGTTTCAACCAAAAGTAGATGTGAATCAGATAAAAGAATTTGAAGACACTGATGCAATACTGAAACAACTAATGCTAATTCTGCCAATTTTCTCAGGTAAAAGTTTTAAACATTGGGCAACAAAATGGATGGATTGTTTGGTTCAGTAAATTTATTGCAATTTGTTCAAGGAATTTCCATAAATGCCATTGATAAAAGTAGAGGTGCAGTAGCATTGTTTCTCATCATATCAACTTTAGATGAAAATATTTTGTCTAGTCTTTTGTATGAATTTGGTGAAATATGTGATTTAAAAATATTTTGGAATATTCTTGAAATGAAACACAGTATGGAAGGTAGTGAGAAAGATGAAGTTGATGAAGGAGTTGTTGCTAAAGGTGATTGTGTTGAAAGCATCATAGCTGAGATTAAGGCTGAAAGTATGTCTTTAGCTAACAATAGAGTAGTATGTGATATTAAGGAAACTCCCTGTGATGCAGAAATTTATGAAGTCAAATTTGATGACAATTATTTATCCCATGAAGAGTGGTTCAATATGATGCATGAAGAGCATTTTGTTGATGAGTTGTTGTTTGGTGAGAAGAGTTTCCTACCTCCATACACAAATCAAATGCAGGACAACATGTTTACAGCAGCAGAATTGACGAAAGAGGTTGAAGACATGAATCAATCAACTATGTCAGCAAAGAAAAATGAAGGAAGCAAAGCTCTTTCCAAAGAGCATGATGACAAAAATCAATATGGTTTTTTAATGAATCTAACGTTGTTTTTGAGTGTGCAGATATCGAAAATTAGAAAGAAGCAACAAAACTTGAAAAAATTGCAAACATTAATGACAAGTATAAGTCCCAAGAACCTAAAGCAATGTTGAATACAAATAATGTTACCCTGCAATCAAGAAAGGAGAAACTCAATCACTATCTTATGGCAATAAAGGTGAAGATGAAACTACACCAGCAAAGGAAAAGGAACAAACATGGACCCTTTAATAAGAAGGCAAAAATGAAATGTTTTGTTGTAAGCCTAGCTGAGACTTAGACTGGAAGGCAAGTTAAAGTTTAGGTCGTTGTGATTAAGGGGAGGTTTTAGACCATTAATCACAACTACGCAAATGATGCCACCCACTATTCACATGTCAACAAATTTAATGTGACTGTGAAAGAATCAGTCAAACATCATTTCAAGACGGCGGAGATTGGCAGAGGTCATTATTGACTCTCTTTCATATGTATCTATAAATATTATATTTAGTAATGAAATATCAAGCTCATTCTATGAGTCTTCATGGTTTTTGTTACATTAATGACATTTTTTTTTGCTATCATCCAGTAAAGATTTTGCACTCAGAAATTCTCTACGACTTATGATGTGTCAACCCTCACAACCATGACTCTTGTGATCAAACCATAGAGTCGACACATCTCCTCTAGCTCTTTGATGGCGGCTGTAAAATTTTGTGTGAGTGAATATGGCTTGTTGACCCTTGTGATCGGGGAAGTGACCGGGTCCAGATGGATTCGATTCATTCATCTATTTACGACCCTCTGATGTTTGCACCTATCACAGTTGATAACCATAATATTTATACCAAATCTGTTGTTCCATTAGCCCAACGCTTAATGTGATAGCCTTCATAACCTAGAGCAATCCCGCTACACCAATCAACAACCAGTCAACTTCATTGGGTCATGTGAATGCATTCATCCTGTTTTCATGCTTAGAAGGGATCGATATTGATATGTCAAATAAATTAAGTGACTTCTTGGCCCTTTGTTCACCTAATGAGATAGCTTTTATGGACCCTCGATGTTAGCATTCACAATAGATTCAATGTGCTCCTATCACGGTCAACTCTGCTGCAAATGGCTTGATACTTCTTCGTTGTTCTTGGGAGGTGGCAGGCAAGGCCTATGGCCTTAGGAACTCCTCCACTTGGCTTGTGAGACCTCTCTACCTCGATCCTACAATGTATAATGCAACCAAGCCCTCTACACATCAATAAATGAATTCAGGATGAGCTCTCAGCGTTCCTACAGGTTTTCACAATTTCAAATATTAATGTCGATTTGGTCACTTGTTATAAAAACTTGCAGAGAAACCCAAACAACCATGCCTTCAAACCCTCAAGAATGATCAACGCTGAAAACCCCATAAAATATATGCATTTATTTTTTAATGAAACCCTCTACCCCAATATAGATCCAGATTCGTTTCTTGGAAATTTCCAAAATAGACCAACTAAGGTGATATTAAATACCACTAAAGATGGAGATGTCAGCTAGGGTGATATTAAATACCATTAAAGATGGAGATGTAAGCTAGGGTGATAATAAAACCCTTAGGGTGGTAGGATGCACAACTTTGATACCACTATAAGATCCCAAACATCAAATTTTTTTATGGGTCTAGCATACTTAGTGTTCTAATTAAAAAAATGCTTGCAATTAAAAACATTGAACAAAAGGGGATCTGAAAATGCAACCTCTTATTTATATTAATAGCTAAAAACAAAGATGCATTATGATACAAATAATATTATATCCCTTGCAAATGGCATGCACGACTGCTCATTAAAAGGCTAACATAAGACATTGAATCACCATTGTGAATATTGGTTAGATCCACCACACAAATTCACCATGGGGTTTTCATCCCAAGATCAAAGTGGAACTTGCCACACCAAGTTCTCAACAAAACACAATAAGATAAAAAACCCCAGAATGATCCAAATGCTTAGCCCCTATACCATTTTATAGGCTTGATGGACTCTCTAGAAACCTTATTTTATTATTTTCGCTCGAAAAATGATGGCTAATACCATGGAAAATACCACGATAAATAACATTGACATATTTTGTCCATTTTGACCATATTAATAAAAAGGAATATTACACAACTATCCTTATATCTATATGAGGTGAGGTGGTTGATTTTAGCACATAAATAAAGAAGGTTAACTACATAGTCTATTAGGCCCCTATAATACTAGTGATTTCCCCATTACTATTGTCATTGTATCCCTTATTGTTATTATTGTGCCCCTATTGTCCCCATATTGTTATTAGTATGCCCCATAGAAACCCACTATTGTTATTTTTGTGCCCTTATGTTATTACTATTATGTCAGCTTGATTACATTGTTGTTTCCAGGAAAACTAGTGTCTTTTCGATTGACTAGCCCTCTAGGATTGGCAGCTATCCTAGAAACAAACAATAAAAGCAATTTGGGATTTCTTCTATGTATGATAGATAAGAGAGAAACAAATTAACCAACCTCAATCTTCCACTTAGCTCCTTGATTGATTTATCTCCCCCTTGACAGAGCTTGCAACTCCTCTCCTACTTATCCCACTTAGAGAATACCTGTAGAGACACAGTAACAAAACATCGTCAAAGAATCTCGATCTATTACATCATAAGCATTGCAGAATCAGAAATACAATGAACATACAATGGCATTCACAAATAATAACATTCACAATTGCACATTTGTATGGAAGAAAACTCAAAGAACTTTTTTAAATAAAAGGGAGAATTACAACCGAACTGTCTGATCTAGCATCATCCTCCCATCATCAAAGCCCTATTCACCTCAAGAAAAACAAGATCACACCAACAATATAACTCTATTTATTAACCACAAACTATCAGCACTTCCTTACAGATTACAAAATTCCAGCCTCCAGATCTCTCATATGAGGGATCCATTTATAGATGTGTGCAAGGGTGTGAGTCATCTCTAGGGTTTTGATTAGTGTTATTCCACTTATTGTTTTTGGTTCTACTTGGAGATTTCTTGGATCTCTTACTCATCCCTGGGAAAATTCAAAGAGGCAAGTATCATAGGAGAAGTTTCTAGAAGATTCCATGAGTATCCACTTAGCAAACTATCTCGGACATTTGTCCATCATTTCTCATCGCACCCTACATAAGGCCTCATCAGTATGCATCGCACCTAGCTAGTGTAGGAGTCAGTATGCATCACACCTTGATAGTGGAGCAGTTAGTATGGTCCTGTTTTGGCTAGTTCTGTGTGGTTTTTGAGGTGGAACTTTTAGGGAATGATGTAATTAGTTGACCATGATCCTTTAGGATATGAAACAACACTTTAGGTGTTAAAGCGCCCTTAGTTTATCGATATATAAGATTGGGGTTGCAGTTGTAAATCTTTGATGTCGAGTGAAATGCTTTATCATTAGGATCCAAGGTTTTTGAAATTGGAAGGTGACTTGTATAAGATACAACACAATACATCATCATAATATAATTTTCATGATCTAGTTGAGGCATGCATTCCCATGCTCAACTTTATAAATTCATTTCATGTACATAGAAAAAATAGTCATTTGCATATGAAGACTAGTGATTCTTCAAATGTATGTTCATCATCGCTCGCTCGGATGACCATCTATGCAGCTTCTATGTACATTTGATGTCTTTATATCCTTGAATATATCACAGCCCAAATGAATAAAACTAGATCTGGGGTCTTCAATCTCGTTCAATCTTCGCTCGAAGTACAAGTCGATCCATGTGAAGAGATGTTCTAAAGTCGAACATGGACAGACATCGCCTGATTACCAGCCAATAATGTGCGCTGTTAATAGACGTGAGAGGAATCACCGATAATGATAATGATCCTCAAGGTACTACAGTACAATTCACGTAGTGTGAATATATGATCTGATGTCAAACACCACGCAAAATCTTTCGGTCAAAGGCCATCGATGTCAACCTATTACTGGAAGTGAGAAACTCGCCATTGAGGCATGCAAGCTTCAAAGTACTGAAAGGGTTGTTTCTAAGTCAACTTCTTGGATAATGAGCTGATGTTGACAAGAAGTGACCCGTCGTAGAAGGGCCTTAATGTATCCCACATCTACGACACAAAATGAAGCAAATGATTTTCTGGAGGTGAAAATGATCCGATGACATAAGGTTTAGGAATGGCGGTCATGAAAAATGGAGGGTGAAGGTATTGCAGTGGATGAGGAATTAACTGGATGGTGGTTTATCAACTAAATGACTTCTCTTGAACATATGGGTGACACTGAGATAGATTGGTAGCGTTAACCCCAATATATGGATGGTGTGGAATACCAATGGTGAAATGCCTGATGAATGAAATAACCCAACCCAACTCAATCAAGGTGACGGAGTGAAAGTGTCATGTTCAAGAGTGACTTGCTACCATAAAATTCTTCAAGTTTCCTTTACTTTTTCCCCAATCATTGCTGACCAATACCTCTTTATTTTTGTCAAGCTTGAGGACAATAACATATGCTTGTTCTATAATTTTCCCTTTGAGCAAACCTATTGTTGCGGGATATTATCCCCTAAGGCTCTTGGGTGGAACCCTAGCAGACTGGAAGTTGTCTAAGTCAAGAAACATACACACACACAACCGTTTATGCTAGAAAAAGCTACTTCTAA
>APFE031332042.1:0-33928 GCA_000404065.3 Pinus taeda
AAAACCTTAAAATAAAACTTAGTAGTATTTTGGAAAAATTTTTATTTATTTATTTGGATTTTAAAAAGAATGTTTTAAATTCAATATTATAAATAAAGAATATGAATTTAAAATTATTACAAATAAGAAGTCAGTGATTAACTCACCATCATAGGCCTAACACTACACTCATACATGTTATAAATTTAAAGGGGAGTTGATAATTGTCCTGACCCACCTGAATTTTTGTTAATAACCTTGAATACAAACAAAATGATCATTTCATTACTATTTTATAAAATTTTAAATACAAAATTATCATTTCAAACATGCTTTGCAAACATTTATAACAAATATTTCTAGGGGTTACCTGCGCGACTTTCTATCGGATCCACGTGATGGTTATGTTCGGCATTTACTGAATGTAAAGAACTTTATAATTAAGACCGTACATTTCACCTGCCTCCCTACATTAAAGATTAAAAAAACTACTTAACGCTCTTTTATAAATAGGAATCCGCCTCAATTTAGCGCGTAAATACAGGAACACAAGACCTAAATTTCCCTTACAGGAATCTTGATAAGCCCAAAATTGCTCACCGTAGATTTCCTGTGTCATGGCGGATCTTCGCGGCAAGCCAGCGTCCATCATGGGCTTGCGTTATCTGGCCGGTGGTGGAAATAAATGTTTTTTGGTTGGGGACGCCTGGAGTAAGGCCAATGCGACACGGCGACGGCCTCGCATGTGATCACAAGTTCTACGAACGGGCCCTACTTTGCAATGTACCCCTCAGTGCATGAACCCACAGGTCTCTTCTCTTTAAATCAGCCCAGAAAGGGGGCCTCAGCAGGAGCGTCACAATTTCAATAAAGTTTTGCATGAGTGGTAAAAGTATCATCTGTAATTTGCCATGGAAGAGCGTTATGGAGGTGGGAAAGAGGGAGCACGGAGGGCTCTTTTGCAAGGGAATTATTTGTACAATCTGGTTGCCTTGTTGCGCCGCGTGAGATTCGAACGGGCGACCAGCGTCTGTGCGCGAAGGCGGGTGGTAAAATTGGCTGCGGATCTGTCCATGGCCATGACGACAAGATGTCAAACACAGTGGAGCCGGGCTATCGTTCGCAAATACGTTTCCAGGCTCAAGAAAACCAGCGGACAAAAGCATTGCAGCGGGAATTTGCAGAAAATGAGATCAGTGTCTGTCAAAGCAAAGCCCTTGAAAACGACCGCTGCTAGCAAGGAGCCGGTTAGTCGGCTGAGGGGAGCGACGTCACGATACGAGGAAGAAGAACGCACCTCGGCCTCACGCATGCAAAGCCTGAGGTTGCTCGTCCCTGGAGGCCAGCGGCTGGACACGCCCGTTTTGTTAGAAGAGACCGCGGACTACATCGTAGCGCTTAAGATGCAGGTTCAGGCCATGCAGGCACTGGCAAGCTGCTACACAAATTCGAGTGCCCATGCTCCTTGTCAGGTTTAGGAACAAAGTCGCAAGGTGCTCATACTCCTCGGATCTCCTTGTCATGTTTAGGAACAAAGTCGCAAGGTGCTCATACTCCTCGGAAGGCATTTTGCAGGTGGTTAGTTATATGTATATGTCTAGGAGAGAAACAAAAACATGGGGGCGTTTGACAAGACGCGGCCCATTAGTGAAATTGGATTTCCGTAAATCTTATTTGTATTCCATCATGGAGCCTAGTTTACTGCAGCTGCTCCTTTGATTATCCATTGTTAATTCTGCTCTTTAACTCTGTAAATGTATGTACTTTTTATGTGACATGTACTTTTTATGTGACATGGCTCGGGTTTGAGTAGGCAATGATTAGGTTTGGTTTGAGTCTAATTTTTTTATAAGGTTTGCCCTCATGGTTTTTTTTATATATATGTTTTTATATATTGAAGATGAATTATATTATAAAATAATAAGAAATCACATTAATAAACATAAAATATTTATGAGAGACATCGTATATATATGTTTTCTTATATATTTAAGAGACATGGTTTTTTATATATTTAAGAGGACATGGTATATATTTTTTTATATATTTAAGAGACATGGTATATATATGTTTTTTATATATTTAAGAGACATGGTATATATATGTTTTTTATATATTTAAGATGAATTATATTTAAGAGACATGGTATATATGTTTTTTATATATTTAAGATGAATTATAGGATAACATAATAAGAAATCAACATTCATAAACATAAAAATATTTATGAGAGACATGGAACTGCAAAATATATGGAACTGTAAATATAATTGAAAACTGCAAATATAAATTACACACACGCTTGCAAAGTTAAATTACACGCAGACTTGAGCTGGGACATGAGATTATGAATTTTGGAATTTTGGTAGTCATAATGGTTGTGACATGCGATTATGAAATATAAATGAAAACTGTAAATATAAAGGACACGCAGGCTTGTAAATATAAATTACATGTAGGCTTGAGTTGTGGCATGAGGCTTGAGCGGTGACATGAGATTATGAATTTTGGAATTTTGGTAGTCATAATAGTTGTGACATGTGATTATGAAATATAAATGAAAACTGTAAATATAAAGGATACGCAGGCTTGCAAATATAAATTACATGCAGGTTTGAGTTGTGACATGAGATTATGAGATTATAAATTTTGGTAGTCATAGTTGTGACATAAGATTATGAATTTTGGTCAATGACTATCAGGTCCAATGAAGTTCCAGGAATTTCGAGAAACACCAAAATTTGAACCTCAAACACCAAAATTTGAACCTCAAAATTAAACACCAAAATTTGAACCTCAAAATTAAAATACCACTTACACAAAATTCATTTAACACAAAATTCAAACCTCAAAATTGGAAGCTCAAAATTCCATTAACAAAACAAAATTCGCCAAAATTAAAACCTCAAAATTAAAAATTCCACAAACCTTATAACATAGCTTAACCTTGGGCTTCCAACAAACTAAAACTCCACATTTATGATGAACCTTGTGACACAGCGTACCTTTGGCTTCCAACATACTAAAACTCTAGGTGTGTTAAGGAGGGAGTGACATGGTATGATAGGCAATGCTAAGTCATTCTAGAGGGTCAAGGTCGCATGCGTCCAAGATGTGCCAGGTGCCAAGGTGTGCAAAATGGGTATTGACACCAACACTAGGTGCCAATAGGTGCCAAGTGCCAAGTGTCAATGCAATATTCTAAGTTCCAAATATTCCTTCATTTCTTATCATCTAGTTTCCAATAATTGATCTCAAATAAATTTAATAATAAACCATGCCAGAGCATACCAAGTCATCTCAACGCATGCCAAACATGCTAAGACTTTCCAAGTGTCAATGTGCGTCAGCAAGTCTGATGCATGATATGAAGTGGAGGAGCATATTTAAGAGTGCTAAGGTGTGCTAGAGAGTGCCAATGCATACTGAGGAGTGTTAGGGAGTACTATGACAACACAAGGAAGCAGTAGGTCAAAATGCATGGAAGTGAATGAATATGAGGGTGTGCTGGGGAGTGTTAATGAGTGCTAGTTGTCATGCCAAGGATGGAGTGAAAAGGTATGCTAAGAATGGATAAGGCATGCCAGGGAATATCAAGGAATGTCAATAAGTGATAGAGTGTGCTAGGTAGTTCTAGGGTGTGCTAACATGTGTGAAATAGTGCCAATGCATGCCAGGTGCTAAGACATGCTAGGATGTACAGGGTGCCAGAGCATGCCAATATGCGTCAAGGAGTTTCAAGGCAACAAAAGGAATATCCAAGCTTAAATGCAAGGAAATGAACACATAAGAGGGTTAATAAGTCGAGACTTTATATTTTTCAAAAGGGGCATGCTAGGCACACTAATAATATGTTCCAATACATGCCAAGTACCAATGTGTGCCAAGTGATAATGTTGTCAATGTAATATTATGCCAAGGCGTTTGAGGACATGCTAGGGACTACAAGGCATGCCAACACATGATGGGGGAGTGATATGCCATGCTAGCTAGGTATCTTATTTGTGGATTTAGGCCTAGCCCAAAGGCAGCTAGCTATAATAGCATCAATTCTTTTGGTCTAAAGTTATTGAGGGGGGAAAGATACTAAGGCTTGAGCCCTCTAATTGCAATGAAATCACCTCCTCCCCATTTGTCATGAAATGCTTTGAAGATGTCAATTTTTTAGGGTTTTGTCAAAGAGTGTAGGGAGTTGGTTACCATGAGCATCTCACAGGTATATTTGTCCCCACCTTGAAGGAAGACAAGATCACCATTGCAGGGACTGAATTCATGCTTTCAATGGATGCCATCTCTCAAGCTACAAACATACCAAACGATGGTGAAGACGGGTTCAAAGGCATGAACCTAGACCTAGAAGAGTACAAAACCTACTTGAAATAACAATACAAAGCAGCTCACTCACATGTTTTCCCATTCAGATACTTGTTGGAGAGATATGCACCACTAATGAAGGCTTTCATGAAGTTCTTCACATGTGAGGGAAGATTTTTTAGGTTATATAAATACCACATAAGACTGGTCATGCACTTTATAGCTACCAAGTCTCTAAATTTGTCTAGTTACTTGTATAGGAGCCTAACTGAAATGTCTGAAAGGGTGCAATTGAAAGGCAAAGTGCATTATCCCAACCTCTTTCACCATGGCCTCATAAAGGTTATAATACTCCATCAGTTGAAAGAGAATAAAGTGGCATGGGACACCTTGATTGAGGAAGCCTTGAAAACACATATAACCACTTCATGAGGCCATCAGCAAACCATGTCTGTGCAAAAATGATGAGCCTAATTTTCCAAAACCCACCTAAGCCTAGTTATCTAGACTAAAATCCTTTACATTCAAGTCATATCTTCACTGTGATTTCATAGAGAGAGCCCTCTCTGGTTTGGTAGGGCTAGCTACTGAACTAAAATCTTGGTCTATGGTTACCTCCGTCGATCTCCTCATTAGTCTGGGACATTGTGGAGGATAACAGAGGGCATTAAAACTAGGGAGTGCCAAGATATTCTAGTGAATGTAAGGTTCCCAAGTCATGGAAAAATGTAATACTAGTTATGAGGTCATGACTACCAAGGTGTGTTAGGGAATGCTAGGGCATGCTAACATGTGCCAGATAGTACGAGGACAAGTCAAACAAGCAAAGATATGGCAAGCGCTAACAATGCCAAGATGTACAAGGGTGTGACAATGCATGCCAGGGACTGTGAAGGCACCAAAAGGGAGGAGCAAGTTAAACTACAAGGAAATGAGCACATAATAGGGTTAATAAGTCATCAATTTACCTTTTCCATGAGGGGCATGCTAGGCACACCAACACTAGGTGCCAAGTGCCAAGTGTCAATGCATTCTAAATGCCAAATATTCATCTCTTTCTTCTCATCTAGTTTCCAATAATTGATCTCAAATAAATTTAATATTAAACGATTCCAAAGCATACCAAGTCAAACATGCTAAGACTTGCCAAGTGCCAATGTGCATCAGCGAGTGTGATGTGTGCTATGAAATGGCAGAGCATATCGAAGAGTGATAAGGTGTGCTAGAGAGTGCCAATGTATGCTAAGGAGTGTTAGGGAGTACTAGGACAACACAAGGGAGCACTAGGTCAAAATGCATGGAAGTGAATGATAATGAGAGTGTGTCAAGGAGTGTGAATGAGTGTTAGCTATCATACCAAGGATAGAGTGACAAGGTATGCTAAGCACAGGTAAGGCATGCTAGGGAATATCAAGGAATGTCAAGAAGTGATAGAGTGTGCTAGGTAGTTCTGGGGTGTGCTAACATGTGCCAAATAGTGCCAACGCATGGCAGGTGCTAAGACATGCTAGGATGTTCATGGTGCCAAAGTATGAAAATATGCATCAAGTAGTTTCACAGAAACAAAAGGAATAACTAAGCTAAAATGCAAGGAAATGAACACATAAGAGGGTTAATAAGTCAGGGCTTTATCTTTTCAAAAGGGGCATGTTAAACAAGATAATAATATGTTTCAATACATGCAAAGTGCCAATGTGTGCAAAGTGTTAATGTTTGTCAATGGAATATTATGCGAAGGTGTTTCGAGGCATGCTAGGGACTACATGCCATGCCAACACATGATATGGGAGTTCTATGCTATGCTAGGGCATGCCAACATGTGCTTGGGAATCCTACTCATGGCAAGATGTTCTAGGTACAAAGATGTTCCATGTACAAAGATGTTCCAAGACATGGGAGGTGCCAAGGAATCTTACTGTATTGTTACAAATCATGTTAAGGTGCGGCATGAGTGTTGAGGAGTGCTAGGTCTCTCTCATTAATAGAATTGATAGATCTTGATTATGTATTAAATAATATAGTTCCTACACACACTAGAGGAACTTTATTTAAAGGAACTTTGCTAGATAATAAACCTAATAGAGATGAATCATGTGATGATTCGTAACAAAACTATATTCTTATGACTTGAGGGAAATGATACACACTAATTACTTCTTAAAAAATTGATTGATTATTATAACCAATATGACATTCGACACATAATGAAAAAGATTCCAGAATAATGGTCTTTATTTGTTATCCTTTAACAAAAAATATAGTAATAGGTACATAGCATCATCAAAAACTCGTTGGAATGATCAATGATGAGGAACATTTTTTAACTGTCACCTAAAGTAACCAAAAGAGCATTGGTGATGGTCAATAGAAGATTGTCACTAGAAGTGTCACCAATGAGAGAATTGGTGATGGGCCTTTAATGACTCTCACCAAAACTGTCACCAAAGAGATAATTAGTGATAGACCTTTAGCGACCCTCACCACAAGTGTCATTGAAAATGGCTTTGGTGACAAACCTTAAATGACCATCATTATATACACTTACAACAACGATTTTTTAAAGACTGTCACAATATGTGACATTGGTGACAGACCTTAAAGGTCCGTCACAGGCATGAAGCATCATCAAAAACTCATTGGAATGATCAATGATGACAAACATTTATTTACCGTCACCAAAGGTAACTAAAAAGATCATTGGTGATGGTCAATAAAAGATCGCCATTAGAAGTGTCATTAAAGAGAAAATTAGTAATGGGCCTTTAACGATCCTCACCAAAAGTTTCACCAAAGAGAGAATTAGTGATGAGCCATTAACAACCCTCACCAAAAGTGTCATTGAAAATGTCTTTTGTGAAAAACCTTAAAGGGCCATCACTATATACACTTAAAACAACACTTTTTGAAGATCGTCACTATATGTGACATTAGTGACGTACCTTAAAGGTCTGTTACAAGCATGACCCTCACCAATAACCTTTTTTCTTATAGTGATTGTTAACCGCGTTAAGGGTATGATCGATGGTTTCTTAAACCCATGATCAAGTTATTTGAATTATTACCTTAAATAGTCGATCGAGTGCTTTAAGTTCTTGATCGAGCTGCTGAGAGCTAGAAAAAACATATGCTTAACTCCCCTTCTATAGATTTCTCTGCAATACCATTTTGTAGCCTAGAAACCTTAAGGAAGTGTTTGTCATTAGGTGGCAAAGTTGATCATGTTGGATTCGTGAAGGAATCCTCTATCAAATGGAATATGAGTTTGACATTTTCGAATTCATATGATATTTTTCATCTATTTTATTTGAATCATTATACTTGAAATTTGTTCGGACAATTTCAAAGTAGCTAAATGAGAAACATAAAATATACACAACGAAAATATTTCATAAAATACCACTATCTTTGTTTATAAGTCCTTTTTAAAAGGGTACCCTTGGTTTTTCAATTTATTTAAATATTTCAAAAAACTCTTACATCAAAATGCAATTGAAATATTGCTTGTCCAATTTTGAAAAATAATAAAAAATATATTTTTGAATAAAAAAAATTAATTAATGAAAAATTTAGTTATCTCCGTATTAATCATGCTCATATTATATATTATATATTATATTATATATATATATATATATATATATACTGATATTTATTATATTTAACTTTATTTATGTTATGTGAACACACATACCTCTTAAGATGTGCAAAATTTTGCAAGGACAAGCATTTCTTTTAATGAAAAATTGTTAGATTATACGACACTAATATTTTTTGCAAAAAAATATGATCAGGACAACAACACGTTATTCCCCACAAATTGTATTTTCCCTTTGAATAAAATTTTGAATGCTTGTATGAATTTTTAGGAATTCATTTCCATAAAAGAGTAAAATTTTGAAATTTCATCACCACGTTTCCCAAAATTGTAACTCATATTCATGCCTTCACCGTACTAAATTAATATGTAAGAGCTTCCTTGTGTACATAAAGCACCTTATTCTCTACACACTTTTTCTCTGCACAACAAAATAGTAACAATTTGATATTAAATTAATCTATAAAAGTTTCCTCCAGATATTCATTTAAACCACAACTCTCCACCTGCTCACTTAGATAAGGGTCCGGAACCCTATCACTCATAAAATTAGTTTTGTTTTTTTTAATGATTTGTGAGGCACTAAAAAATACGGAAAGTAAATCACCCTTGACCAAGGGAATTATGTTACATTAACCTTCACTAAACAATGAAAAATTAGAAATAAAGATTTCCATAAATTAGAAAATTATTTTTAAATACAGAAGAAAACAAAAATATTCAACATGTTACCAAATTTTTAGTTTAAATTGAAAAAAACAACAAACTAATCAAAAGTCAAATTTGACGATAGTAACTGATAAGACAGGTACTGGTACTAATAAAGTACTCATAAATAGAGTGCCATTTAGCTAATAAAGTACTCATAAATGTAGGGTACCTTTGTTACATGCATCAAATCTTGAATGTTCAAATAGTAGAGGTCCCACGTCTGGTTAAATATGACGAGATGGTGCTTAAACTCATCCTCTATGATTAGCTTGGCCTGTTTTCAAAAAAATCTCGACCAAGTAAATGGAAGTAAGTCGTTTCGATGGCCATGCAGGGGTTCAACAAGTATCTTCATCCAACGGATGTTGAAAATATGAAAAGAAAAAAATAATGGCGGGAAATTCTTATCTTATATGCAAGAATGGTTCATATAAATTGCATTGATTGACATTATGATAGGTTGAATTGACAATTGTGTAGACAAATAACACTAAGGCATTGGCACCTCCTTTCTTAACGGTTCTCTTTGGGTCATAAGAAATCAATCGGAGTTTGTAATGTGTGTGTCATATGAAATAGAGATTCAATATATGAAGACATACTAGCTCACAACTCCTGAATAGAGTTGCTAGTTGATGATGATAGTGAAGGGTCTTGTAATGTTCTTAATCTCTATATAGTACTTCATGTGGCCATGTGTATCTTAAAAAGTTGTAAAAATGAAGTGGTATTGTAATGTTCTTAATCTCTATGAAGTAGCCTTTTGTTGTGGCCATGAATGTTGTTGCAAAAATGAAGTAACTTTCTGTTGCACTTTTATAGGAACGTGATAATTCCATGTAGAATTAGTTGTTGGTATCCATAGCAAACCTTAGAATGAAGAATATATAGTTGAAGAGTGCCCGGCTAGTTTGTAACAATGTTGAATAATCTGGAGATTCCTCTCACACTGCTTATTTTGGACATAATAAACGCTAAAGTCACACTAATGTGTCTATAATAACATATGCACGTGCATCTTTCTTTGACTGGAAAGTAATTGAATATCAGATTTTGTAATCCAAGTGTGCAATAATGCCGTCTAAAATGGGTATTGTAATCAAAGATGATCGTGAGAGATAAGCTAAATTCAGACCATATCACTTAAAAAAGAAAAGAAAAATTAACTTTATGATTTTCTACATCGTGATTATCCTCGAGTAAACATTGAAAAATCTACCGATCAATATAAACACGTTGTTTAGTTGTTTATAAAGTCATTGAATATCTATCAATAAAGTTTATGAATGCGAAGCCCTAAGACGTTGAAGACACTACTAATTGTTAATAAAAACTCAATATACAAACGTCTAAATTTTTTTAGCAACATAGTAGGTATCTATGTATGAACTCAATTTTGTACTCTTTCTGATTTTATTTTTTCCGAAATTAAAAATATACTAGCATTTGTATCAGATTTTGCAAAGGAAACGCCGTAAGGCATAAATTTGAGAAGCATTGTGACATATAAAGAATCATTGAAGATGATAATTAGTAGGTGAAGGGTAAAGAGCTAGTACCCAATGCCCATTGCATGAAATGAGTCTTGTTTCTTTTGGAAACTTTTGGGCTGACATCTGACCAAAAAAAATTTCCCATTTTTAGCAGGCTATGGAATGACTTCAACTAGAAGGAGAATAACTTCAACAAGAAGGAGACAATACTGGATACTATTGCACGTATTGAGGAGGAGTAGAATGTTGTCCTCGTTAGTAAGATGAATAAGGGAAACAAGAAAAGAGGAACTAAGAAAGGTTAAAAAGGGTTATATACAGTCCTCCATTGTGGGCTTTTCCCATAATCTTTTTGCTTCTGAATGTGTATAATAAGTCTTCAACACTGTATTTCTGCTTCCAATGGCTTCAATCTACATATTCTTAGAAGGAGTTTCTACTAGTGTTTAATCTAACATCCTCTTTTTGGTTGGATTTATTTCTGTGAGCATGGTGGTATTCATTCTTTTGGCTCTCTTTAGTTCCCTTATTTGTAAGTGCACAAAAATCTTGGACTATTATGACACTGAAATATTGATAATGGGAGTTAATAATCATGACAATTTTTTGGTTGAATTCTTTGGGTTTTATGTCATTTTATCTCCAAAATACACAGATAATTTTGATGGTTGAAACAAAGCTACAAGTTATAAGAACAAAGTTCAAGGTACGCATGCTGTAGTTAAAGGAAACCCCAACTCTGCAGCCAACAAATAAACTTTTTTGGTTCAATCGCCCTCTACTTATCCTTCCAACCAAAGCTACAAGTTATAATAACAGAATTCAAGGTAGGCATGTTGTAGTTAAAGGAAACCCCAACTGTGCAACCAACAAATAAACTTTTTTGGTTCAATTGCCCTCTACCTTTCCTTTCTTTATCCATTTCACTCTTTTCCAGGTATCAAAATGATTTGCATTCTAAATTTCAATTAACAAATTGTATTTCTCTACTCCATTTTAAATAAATCTAAATTTAAAATGAATACTAACCTATTAAATAACTAAAAATTACTGGACAAAACATATAAAAAAAATTGATCATTGATAAATGAATACTAACATATTAAATACCTAAAAATTATTAGACAGAAAGACATTAAAAAAATTCTAATCATCGAAACATCATCAATTAATTTAAGTTTATATATTATTGAGTAGTTTTCCACTTGAAGCTTCCTTATATGTCTCAGAAGAACAAGCACATACATGCCTTGTTTTTGTTGTTGGCCTTGCAATCTTTCTGTTATAGCATCCAAAAACACTTTCTTTCTTTTCCTGATTATTTACCATTTGTGTTTTTGAACTCAGTATTCCTGTAAGGTATGTTGGGAAGTTCTGAACTCTTCACGCCAAAACAAATTAACGGCAAAAAATAAAAACAAAAACACATTATTTATATGTAAGCTCTCGATTAGCAATGATCGCAGAAGCAGAAACAAGACATAGGAGGGGTCATATACTTGAATTAACATGAGTTTGATCCAAAATTGATCCCTTGCTGATAATTCTGATAAAACTGGAACTCAAAACCATATTAACTGTTGACATGTTCCCTCAAACGACAAAGACTAGATCAGGGCCTCTGACAAGAGATCCATATCATTATTTTTCTAGTTTTGGACAGAGTGATAGAGATTTCAGTGAGATTTTGAAGATTCCGAGGACAACAATTCAAGAATAGAGGTGGAAAAATGGTGCATTTGATCTTTGTTGTACATAGGTGTAGCAAATGCAAGGGAGATGTATAACTCTAGTGCATCTGGTCCTTCAAACATATACTTGCATGGACAAAAGCAAGGACTAACTGAATGCATACTTTTCAGTGGCCCTAAGCCTCCAGCCACATTCATATATTTGACATCCTTCCAAATTGATTCTGCTAGCTCTCCGAAGTATATTGTAAACAACCCAGATCTCTTAGAAGAGCTTGAAGATAGCTTGAGCAACTGCATTCACATTCATTCACGAGTATGATTTAATCCAAAATATTGACTAGCATAAATCCCCTAGAAGGATATATCATCCTTCACTCGGGTTCCCTGAAGTATTCATGTTGTGTAGTTTCCCAGGACAGTTTCTGGTAGTGGAGGCTCAAAGTGAGGTCTACAGTCCAGATTTTTGTTTCTTCTTCAGGGCCATGGATAATTGTTGTGATCAGAGTTGGGAAATTAATAGTACATACCATTTAATTGCAAAGCAAAAATTGCACATCAGTTTATATGAAGAAATTGCACATCAGTTTAATGAATTATATCTCTATACGTACCTTGACATGGAAATTAGTGGTACATACCATTTAATAGCAAAGTAGAAATTTCGGAAATTGCACATCAGTTTAATGAATTATATTCTCTATATGCACCTTTTAGGCCATGATATATGTACGAAGTGACCTCTATTGTCTGTATGCACGCATTACACCCTGTGCCATAATCTTTTGTAGAGACTTGTAAGCTACAAAGTCTGCCGGTGAAAGGATGGCCTTTCCTGCTAGGAAAGATATAATGGAGCGAGCTCCTTGTGGAAAGCCACCGTTTACATTGAGAGAATTGAAGAGAGCCATTCCACCTCACTGCTTCAACAGATCACTGCTCACATCATTCTCATATCTAGGATACGATCTTCTTATTGTTGCACTTCTGTTGTATTCCACAACCACCTATTATTTCACAGGGCCTGGATTGCTTGGATGGGCACTCTAGTTTGGTTACTGGGCAGTTCAGGGGTGCGTTCTATTTGATATATGGGTTATAGCACATGAATGTGGGCATCATGCATTTAGTGAGTACTCTTTTGTGGATGATACAGCAGGACTTATACTACATTCATGGCTTCTACATTCCACTCTTGATTGTGAATGCATTCCTGGTGCTGATCACGTGCCTGTAGCACATGCATCTGACTCTTCCCCACTATGACAGACCAGAGTGGGAATGGATGAGAGGTGCATTGTTAATAGTTGATAGGGATTACAGAATGATGAATCTAGTATTCCATCACATCACTGACAACCATGTGACTCATCATTTGTTCTCCATAATTCCTCATTACCGTGCTGGGGAGGCGACTAGGGCTATTAAGCCGATTCTGGGAAACTATTACACTGCTATGACACTACGCCTGTTTGTAATGCCTTATGGCGGGAGTTTAGAGAATGTGTGTATGTAGAGGTTGACTACCCTGGAAAAAGTGGGATCTTGTGGTACAGATGCAAGTCCAACTTAGCGGTAACCATTGGATATTCAGATGGACTCCTTTTGATCCACCATTTCCTTCCCTACCTCATATGAATAATGTGAGGCATCTGATTAGGACGTGTTTGTAAAATTTCTGTTCAATAGTTTGCAAAATACGCTTTTTCTTTTTTGCTGGAGAAAAAAAGGGCTTTCTTTCTATTGATATAAAAAGTAGTACATTATCATGGTTACATCACAATATTGATCAAGAAATTTGACAAAGAAGATCAAAAAGCTTTAACCAGTCTACTATCTATCTGTCTCTTGTATAGTATAACATCAAAGAGAGTAGAAAGAGAGTAAACTATCAGTGTTGTCACCTACAGTTGGCTATAAAAAATCGGTAAAAAAAATGCCTTGTTCAAGAGACTGTATCTTAAATCCTTCACCCACCAAAACCCACCAAAAAGAATCATGCAAAAGATCAAATAACATTAATCAGTCTGCTATCTATTTATCTATATCTTGTATATATAACATCAAGCAGAGTAAATTGCTGTCACCTACAGTTTGCTATAAAAAATTCGCTCAAAAAAATGCCTTGTTCCAAAGAAAATCTTAAATCCTCCACCAAAAAGAAACATGCATCAACCAGATAAGGCAATAATAAAAAAATTAAGTAAAATATGAAACCTATCCATAGTTTATGGAATCGGAGGCGTAATAAAAAAATTCCTCCCCTGTTACTTCATGATCCCTCTCTTTGATAAGAGATCCTCGAAATTGGATTCCTGTTTCACCAGAAGTTGTTAAAATCAGTTAGTAACCCGTCTTTGTATAAGACGATGACATCTACGCAAAGAAACAGAAAACCTTTTGTGTCGATGCATTTAAATTAATGGACCTGGACAATCCAATCGTCTAACAATGGATCAAACAGGAAAGAGCGATGACAAGTGTGCACCCAGGGGAGTTTGTTTAAGAGAGAAACCCCTTATGGTGTAATTAGCAATTACTTTTAACTTTTTCTAAAATGAATGTTGATTGATATTGAGGTGATGTTGACTAAACAACATCAAAGACAAGTGTGCACCGAGGGGAGTTTGCTTTAGCGAGAAACCCCTTATGGTGTAATTAGCAATTACTTTTAACTTTTTCTAAAATGAATATTGATTGATGTTGACTTTGTTTAAGAGAGAAACCTCTTATGGTGTAATTAGCAATTACTTCTAACTTTTTCTAAAATGAATGTTAATTGATGTTAACTGAGGTTGACTAAACAATATCAAAGAATAACCCTAAAAATCACTGATTTTAGATGAAAACTCAATATATATGTTTGAAAATCAATTTTCCAATCAAAATAACATGATAACATGAAGCGAAGGATATAAATAACACTAAAAAATAAAACAAATCACTAATATTACATAAAATAAGAAATAGAACAAATCACTAACATCCCTCAAAGTATATCATGTTATCTTATTTTTAAATATATTAAAAAAAATTAACATTTAAAAAAAAATGTAGATAAAGATCTATATCCATCTTATCTTTATATAAGAATATTCATATAATTTTCTCATAAGAATAGAGGAGTATTCGTATTTACTCATAAGAATAGAAGAGTATTCGTATTTAGTAATTTAATTTTTCAAAATAATTTTCACAAATTTTCTGTTCGTATACTTTGCCACTTGAGAAACCATTCCTAATTTACTTATTTTCAATCGGCCTCGACCTGAACACGTTTAGACATGCAAATATCGGCATTCTGCAGGAAGGAATCGACTATTTAAGCGAAGGAATCGAAAATTTACTCACAATTAAAGATAATAATCCATGTTAACAAAACTAAATTGATATTAGCAATTTAATGTAATTATACATTTAGGAAACATTAAACCAAAAATGATTTTTTATTACATTTTTAATGATAGAGTTTACAAAAAGATTAGAGGCTATGATGTCTGATTAAATCTACATTTTCACAACAACCCAATGTCATCACAGTGGCACCATCTCCAACGCTAAATTCAGATCCAACATTCTATCTCCCTCCGTACTTGCATCGGACCAGAATCGCTCTTCCTCACGCTCTTTAACCTTTAAGTCCCGCTCGCCGGCCTTTGAGTCGATGTCGTAGGTTCTATTCCCACGGGGTAAAAAATCTTCCCACTCGAATGAAGGGCGCCACAGCAACGAGTAGTTTTTATAGTTGGGAAAGCTAGCAACTGTCATGCAATTCAAATCGACGGAGGATCTTCACTCAATTGTCTAACAAAATATTTAATGGTTTAGATTATGACACGGAGGCAGGTTGGATAGTTGATTTCAGAAGTTTTTATAGTTGGGAAAGCTAGCAACGGTCATGCAATTCAAATCGACGGAGGATCTTCACTCAATCGTCTAACAAAATATTTAATGGTACAGATTATGAGAGGGAGGCAGGTTGGATAGTTGATCTTAGAGGGAATGCCTTACGGTGTAATTATTTTTACATTAAAAATAAATGACAAAATTGAAACACTAAAAATTCTACAATAAAAATGTAAATGTAAGGCCCAATAGAAAACATTGTTGGAAGTCTCTAACACCCAAATCCAATTAATGGTATCTTTTTATTCAAATGCGTACATAGCAAGCCCTCCTCTCCTTGCAACATTGTTTGTTATATTTATTTTGTTTTGTTATTGCTGAAGTTTTGTGGTAAACAATAAGTTATTGATTAAGTGTTTTTACCATTTATATGATTCACCCAAAATGATAAACATACTTTACTCTATCATTTCAAGTAAAAACAAACATCAACAATTTGTACAACGCCGATGTATTGAATGGCAATAGTATAAAGGAAAAATAAGAAGAATTTTCCGTTGTATAATTCCCTTCGGCCTTTATCCCATTATTAAGCCATTTTTTCTAATCGGGTTTGTGAGATGAGTAGCTTTCTCTTCACCTGGAATTTATATAGAAGCCAAACGTAAAATGTGTTGTTACTGTCTCAAACAATTAAGGTGAAGATGACGTTAATTTGTAGTGAAATACCACAACTTTTGCTACGACTATGCAGAACTGATGAAGGCATAGTTTCTTGTATGATTGTGTCCAGTCTATCCAAATTTATTTTTTCAGAGGTTCTACTCATGTAAGTAAATTAAGTAATGTCTGGTGAGCACTCTACGATGCTTAGTAACCGAATAATCTTTTATTATTTGATTATGGATCATATGGATGAGATCTGAACAAACATAAACAAACAAAGAAAAACTGCAGAATTGTTTTCTAAAAATGATAAAAAATCAAGCTTACGGATTGTTCTACGGCTGGCTCATGCTAGTTCATCAAGGCAGATAGAGCCTCGCTGGTCTCCCTAACAAGATGGCGCTCATTCCAAACACCAAATATCTAATACAAAAAAAAAAACAAATAAACTATACAAATCATCATTTATCAATTTATATATTAATATAATTATAATTACAACCCTGTAACTGTAAATTCAATTGTGGTCAACAAACAAGACCCCGTAGTCCTGAAAATAAAAGTTTCAATACAAAATAAGCCGATCGAATCAAATCCTTACCATACCATATTAAGCCCGATACCTAACATTTACCCACATGATGTCCTAGAGCAGAAGAAATTGAGGGCCGATAAAGAAGTTGCGCTGGTGGTCTGCAAGTGGTATGTATTTCTAGGTTTCATCGGTAGAATGTAGGGTGAACATTGGTTGCTGGTAGCATTGCAAGTTTTATTGCTGTCTGCCGAGTACTTGTATTTTCCTTGGCCCTCTATTAGCAGAGACTACAATATCAACCCACAAATTCGCGCTTGTTCATTGAGTTTCAATCAGTAAGGATTTCAAACCGGAGTACAAGGGACATGATATATATATATATATATACACCTGAGGTTCCCCAACCTATGCAAAAGGATTGGATGAGAGGCCCATAGCCTATTAGTATGCGCTAATATGCCGCCAGTGATCGGCGATGATGCTCAGTTCTCCGTCACAGATGAAGGGCTCTGTTTTTGTGGAGTCAATTATCATAGAGCCACACAAACGAGCCGAACGCTCAAGACCATCATGGCCATGATAGAAATATGTCCCAGACTGCATACATTATTAACATTAGCCCCAAATTAGCGACACAATATAACCAAGTCAGGATGCAAGTATTGAAAAGAAAATGTGTTAAACATACTTTGTCAACAACGAACTTGTCGATAAATGTCTCACTCGGTAGGATTGCACATTGAGACATGGATGCAGTTCTCACTCACTGGAGCTTTGAGCTGAGAGCAGAAATTCCCACTAGGATGGAAATGCTTTGCATGATTAGCACGATTAATCGATCTGTGTTTAATTCTTGAAAGACTTTAACTCTTGTTAGTAATGGATCTGTGGTGCCGTTGAGCCATTCAACTTGTCGCTCGGCCTTCAACCACAGTGTTGTCGTTGGCCTATCTGTCATACGGGACCGGTAACCCCTTTGTCTTCTCGAGACTGTTCACATTGCAGGAGCTCAACGTTTCAGATTGGATGTTATGTCCTTTGATTTACTCTGTCGCCACGTTATCACCCGCAACAAGGATCAATGAATTTTAACTAGCAACGGTCATGCAATTCAAATCGACGGAGGATCTTCACTCAATCGTCTAACAAAATATTTAATGGTACAGATTATGACACGGAGGCAGGTTGGATAGTTGATCTCAGAGGGAACGCCTTACGACGTAATTAAAATAAATAAGTTGAGATCGAACTTGAGTGAGAGTGGGCTGTAAATGAAGTTGAAATTCTTCTTTATAGCCTTTCCAAGGGGTCCAATTCCTTCCTTTAGTCTAATTTGACGCTGCCAAGGTTGATATGTACTTTTGGAGTTTCAAGACGTTTTAGACTAAAAGAAAATCATATACTTTTGGTGTAACACTCCTAACCGATATAACTACATAGTAAAAAAAAATTAATTAAAACTCTCACACTATCTATAACCCATCGGGGTCACACATGGTTCAACCATTCACTATGACTATTTACATGTGTGTTCGCATTGACTGACGTGCCCCCCCCTTGGCATTGATTTGGGTTCAGTTTCTGATCCACCCTTGTGATTAGTGTTCCAAGTGCATTTATGTCAAATACTTTTAAACTATCGGCAAACATACTGTATGTTACTACTCTGTGAATATTACAATGTAAATTCATTTGGCATTATGGTTCCCAAATTGCATTTAACTATTGCACTGTCCGGACCAACGTGACGTGGCAGATGAGACTTGGGAGTCTGCGACCTTGGATTCCCCACCTCATCGACAGTGAAGGAGAAAGGATGCCGATCCAACGGCCTGGCTCCTACCTATAGACTATTCCACCGCCTTACCATGGATATGCATCATTCACTCCCTTGCCTTTTGCGTTGGATTCAACTCTCTGGTTTCTCTTTTACACAGTGAGCGCTTCATGTGGGCAAATAACAACCAGTGGGGTTTTGTCGCAGTTTAAATCCTTCCTAGGCACCTGGATGGCTCCGTTCTACACCAGGTTAACGTTTCTCTTCCATTGACGGTCATTCATATTTTTTTTTTTTTTGCACAGTTCGAATTTTTCTTATTCTTGATTGCTAATCTCAGTTTCCCATTTGCATGAAAAAAGAATTGAGACCGTGGATTTGGAAGTTTTCACCCAAGCACCTGTTCCAACGAGTTAATGCTGGTCACTTGGTTCCAGGTAAGCATTCTTATGCAAGAGGAAAATTTTGAGTCGAGACAATGAAAGATTCCGTAATTTTTGGGATAATTTGCTCCAGTTTTTTTTTTTTTTTAAAGCAGATCTTTCATTATTGTTGCATAAACTTCATAGGCATGGACCTGGCTAGTGATGAGTAGGGTTACTATTTAGTCTGAGGCTCTCGGTGGTCCTATGTTTGGGGACTACCCGGAGTAATTTCCTCAAGCTTGCAACGTAATCTGGCTCCATACCTGCTGTCGCGAACTTGCTATGGTTTAGGGTTTTTTAATATTCGCCTGAGTTCTGAGGAGGACCATATTACTCTGGAAACAATGGTTATTTATAGTTCTGTTCTTTCACTGTTTAATACTGGAGTTATGTGGAACCACCGGTTGCATGTTTTGTTTCCTATTTGCATGTTTCCAACTATATCACGACAGTCGTTCCTGTTGAAGGATAGGTATATATACATATATTGTTATTTTTTCCTTTCTGTGACTGTAATGACTCTAGTTCCATAAGTATTGACTGAATTTATGTATGGATGGACTATCATAGATTAATGGGTCCCGTTTCTTGAAACTTGATTGTTTAATGTTACTTTTTCTCAATTGTAGACTTTCGTAACCTAACAAGCGTCGATTATTATTTCCTGCAAATGAATTCTATTTCTTATATCTATGCGTGTGACACATATGAAATTGTTTTGTTTTGAAGTATGAATGTTTCCTATTACTGTAAGGAATTTAAAGGCTTGCTATAGGATCTATTAGCTTTCTTGCTTCTTGGATTAAAAATCACTTATGTCTCCCTTGGGGTTAATATTCGAAATTCTCCCGAGCAGTTCAACCCAGTTAAATTCTGGAGGGTTTGCAATTATGGTACCCGAGACATGAATTTCTAGTTTAACTGAATAAATCCATAACAGAGGAAGCTTGCTATACTGTTCTGATAGTTAGGGTTTACCTCTACAGGTGTCCAGTTTCCTCTTTGATTAATTCAACAGAATAACCTTGTTCTTCCTAGCCATATAGTACGAGCTACCACCTTTATTTTTGGACCAATAAGGTTTTACCATGGCTATAAATGGGTTGATAAAGCTACATCGCTAGCATTCCAATATTCAAGAAAAGAGCCAGGTCGTATCAACCCTAACGTGTTCGGGTTGGCTTTCAAGACTGTTGTAACAATCAATACGCACAGTGAGTCCCACATAGAAATTGTTTCTTTGTTTTTTTCTTTTCTTGTATATACTTAACTCATTCGAATACCCCCCATGACAAACTTAAATTCTATGTTTATCACTTCATATGTTTAAACTTCATTTCGAAGGTTCCATTTGTAACTGAGGCAGGTTAACGCGAGGCAAGTTAACGCTATTGGTCACTACAGACGGAGCACAGTTCTACACTGTTTAACTATCCCTAGGTGCCATATGCCCCTTCAGTTATATGATTTTTCTACCACAGTTTTCCAGTTAAACATAAAGGTTCCACAACTCTTTAACTATTATGAATACATCAAAATTTTTTCTCTTTGTCCAATAACTTTGGATTTCCAGAATACCACAAAAGAACTTCACAACTCTTAACTATTATGTACACATCAAATATTATCCTCTGTATTCAGTAACTGCAAGTTCTAGGATAGACCACTTACGTAACTCTGCTAGAAATGTAGTGCACCCTTCTGGGAAGGTACTCTAATGTTATTATCTGTCTGTTGTCTGCCCAACCATGAGATACGTCCTCCTCGACTGTATCTCCCCCCGAGCTCTCTTGCAAGGTCACTAACCTCTGCAAGTGCATTGCACACCAGGTGCGTGCTATCTGGTCATTACTAGATTTAACATCCCCCTCTTACCGTCTAACCTTTCAGCATGGTTTTTCCTCCCACCACCTCCTTTTCCTTGGGGTGTTTTCAGTTAGGGGAGGCAGTTAGTGTTGCATTCCAGCAATTGCCTGTTTTCCAACTTCCCTCCTCGGAAGTTGCCAATTTCCTTTAAACGCTTAAAGAAAATATTTTCCATAACCAATCATTGAGGAGAAAAAAAATATTATTTAATTCAAATAATCGTCATCCTTTAGTTTGTAAATAAAACATGGTAAATAAAATATTTACAGCAAAATATTGACAATGTTCTCGGGTATTACATTTCCCCCTCCTGATATTGGACATCGTCCCGATGTCTTTCAGTTATAAACAGTTCTAGGTAATCCTTTTTCATAAGTTCGACATCTTCTCAAGTGGCCTCTTCAGGCACAAAGTGTTGCCATTGCACTTTAACTTGGGTAATAGCCCGCTTCCGCAACATGACTTCTCTCCGGTCGAGGATGTTCAACGGCTCGACTAGGATTTCTCCTTCCGGTTCGACTTGCAACAAGCAACATCCTAAGTCAGTTTCTGTTAGGAGAAAACATTTGGACTAAACCACCGGAAATAATCTTACGTGTATATCCTGCCATCGGATTACATGTTTAGGATCATAAACATATTTTTTTAACACTGAGACATGGAAAACATTATGGACTCGTAGGTGACTGGGTAGAGCAAGCTGGTATGCCACCGGCCCAATTTTGGCTAAGAGCTAGAATGGTCCACAGAACTGAGGTGCCAGCTTAACGCACCCACTCCATTGTAATGCACTTCTTCTTGCACGAATTCTTACATGCACATGATCATCGACTTGGTATTCTTTGAACCTCCTTTTCGGGTCAGCGAAGTTCTTTTGCCTATCCGAAGCTGCTTTTAATTTTGATCGTACCTTCTTAACCATCTCCTCCATTTCCTTGAACATGTCATGTCCCAACATTAATCTGTCTTTCAGTCCACTCCAACTTGAGGGTGTACGGCACTTTCGCCCATACAAGACTTAGAATGGGCTCATTTGCAAGGATGTATGATAACCATTGTTATATGCGAACTCGACCAAGTGCAGATAATCCTCCCACTTAGTCGGTTGTTGCATCACATATGCCCTTAACATGTCTTCTAGCACCTGGTTCACCTGCTCAGTTTGTCCGTCGGTCTTAGGGTGATATGCTGTACTGAAATTCAGCTGAGTTCCTAATTCTCCAAACAATGTTTTCTAGAAAGCCGAGGTAAACTTTACATCCTGGTCTGAGATTATTGTTTTAGGTAGCCCATGCAACCTAAAAAATTTCTGCATGAAAATGTGGGCAATCTGCATTGCTTTAAAAGTAGATTGTACTGGTATAAAGTGTGTCGATTTACTTAACTTGTCGACCACTACCATGATGGAGTCATTGTTTTTCTTTGTCCTAGGTAAACCTGTTATGAAGTCCATGGAGGTGGTTTCCCATTTCCATTCTAGGACAGGTAACGATTGTAACAGTCCTGCAGGGTGTTGGTGCTCTGCCTTAATCTGTTGACACTCCAGACAACATGCCAGGTATTCCGCCACATCTTTCTTCATGCCTGGCTAGTAATACTCCTTTTTGAGGGTTGTAATCATTTTCTGATATCCTGGGTGTCCCGCATAATGGCTTTTATGAAATTCGTCCAAAATCAAATTTTTAATGCCGTGCTGGTAGGGTACATATAGCCTGTCCTGATAATACAACATTCCAGTGGTATCCAACACATAACCCTGTTGTTTTTCCTTGCTATTGGAATGTTGTACTTGCTGTTTTATTTGTTGATATTCATTATCTTACTCTGCTGGTTGTCTAATCATGTCCCATAAAGGACTTTTCCATTTTCTATATGAAATCTCATACAGACATTGCACTTTCCAACTTAGAGCATCTGCCGCCCAATTCTCCTCCCCCTTTAAATGCTTGATTTCGAAATCAAAACCGCTTAGGAAATCCACCCACCGTGCCTGCCTGGAATTTAAGGTGGGTTGGCTGAAATAATTGGTCAAGTTATGGTAATCTGTCAATAATAAAAATTTCTTTCCCATAAGATAATGTCGCCACATCTTGAGAGCGTGAATAACGGCTGCCAATTCCAGATCATAAGCAGAGTATTTCTGCTCGTGTTCTTTTAGTTTCCTTGGTTCTTAAGCAATTACTCTCCCTTCTTGCATCAACACGCTCCCTACTCCTTCCTTACTTACATCCGTGCACACCACATAATCCTTGCTAGGATGAGTTATGCCTAGAATGGGTGCGGTGGTGAGCAGATGCTTTAGCTGCTCAAAACTCTTTTTGCATTTAGCTGTCCACTTAAAGGTTCTTCCCTTTTTCTGTAAGGAAGTAATAGGATAAGCTACTCTTGAAAATCCCTCTACAAACCATCTGTAGTACCCTGCTCGACCCATAAAGGATTTGATGTCCACCACATCCTTTGGTACCGACCATTCCATTATGGTTCTTATCCTTTCGAGATCCACCACAATCCCTTCTTTAGTGATTATATGTCCCAAATATTGTATCTGTTCTTTCAAGAAATCGCACTTGCTGAACTTGGCATATAACCGGTGTTCTCGGAGGGTTTGTAGTACCAACCTGAGGTGCTCGTAGTGTTCCTCCATTGTTCAAGAATAAATCAGTATGTCATCAATAAATATTAGCACAAAGTTATCCAAATATGGATGGAATATGTTGTTCATTAAAGACATAAAAGTTGCGGGCGCATTGGTAAACCCGAAGGGTAGCACCACAAACTCATAATGTCCATATCTTGTTCAAAATGCAGTTTTAGATATGTCCTCCTCCTTAATCCTGATTTGGTGGTACCCTGATCACAAATCAATCTTGGAAAATATCATTGCTCGTTTTACTTGATCGAAAAGTTCATCAATCTGGGGCAAAGGATACTTATTCTTGATCATCAATTTATTTAACTAACGATAATCCACACACATACGCAGGGTTCCGTCCTTTTTTTCTTAACGAATAATACTGGGGCTCCCCAGGGGCACATACTGGGGCAAATGTAGTTTTTGTCTAACAGCTCCTATAGCTGCATTTTTAGCTCAGTCAATTCTGGTGTGCTCATCTTGTAGGGTGCTCGAGATACCAGGGCTGCTCTTGGTACCAGTTCGATCGTAAAATCTATGTCTCTTTTTGGTGGCAGCCTGAGAATTTCTTACGGAAATACATCCGCAAATTCGTGTATCACAGGAATGTTTTTCAATAGGGCTGATTTATCTTTTGAGTCAGCGTAGCCTACTTGGATGGCATAAATATGGCATCCCTTCCTAATGCATTTGACCAATTGAGAAGCGGTTGTTGGCTGAACTTGCACTGGCCGCTTAATCCCTTGCATCTCTTGCCTTGCTCCAAGCTCATCTATGAAATAAATAGTCTTTGTTTTACAGTTAACTATGGACCAGTGTTTTTCTAACCAGTCCATACCGATTAGAACATTGTATGAACCAAGGGGGATCACATTCAAATCTTCATGCACTGGCTGTCCCGCTATCTTTAAAGGGCAGTTAATGACCTTAGCAAGCACTTGTCTTTTATCCCCTGTGGCCAGTTGTACTAGCCAAGAATTTTTAAATTTAACAGGTTGCAACTTACAACGCTCTACAACATTAGGACTAATGTAACTTAGGGTGGCCCCAGGGTCAATTAAAACAGTTACAGTAAGGTCTAAAATTTTACCTTCGAATTCCACCATGGTCGACTGGTATTCCGCCTAGCGATCCTCCAGAGTTGCGTTAATTCTGGGCAGACTTCGTCCTACATCTCCAACTGTCGATGCTTCGTGAATCTGGGAAACCTGCTCGGTTACCTTCCGTTGAGGGCAGTTTTTAACATAGTGAGGCCCACCACAACCCCAACACTGCACTGGAGGCCTTGCTGCCCCCTCAACATCCAGTTTTACTGGTTCTTCGTTGATTCTAGACTCACTGGTTGGCCTTGTCTTGAGCGAACTTTTCTGTCCATTCCTGCTATTTTGTCCCTTGGTAAAACCCATATTACTACTACCACGATTCCCTTTATTATTTCCAGCTAGCTTGTTACTCCTCTTATCATTCCGTCTTTTACCTGGGCTTTCTCCCTTCTGTTTGCCCTACTGGTAACAAATCCAGACTTTACGTATTACTTCGTCCATTGTCTTCAGATTGTCAAACTCAATCCTTTCCTGCATACTCAAGGGTAAGCTGCTAATGAACCTCTGTAATTTAGCCTTCTCTTCCCTAATGTAAGGCACATAGCAAAGTAATGAAGTAAAATGAGTGATAAACTCGTCGATTGTTTGTTGTCTTAGCCGCAAGTCATGAAATTCCATGGCCTTTTCATCATAAAAGCGCTCGGTCAGATATCTTTCTTTAAAGTATCTTTGAAATTTCTCCCATGTGATGTTCTACTCACTTACTCATTTTTACAATCTTCACTTCTTCCCACCATAGGGTGGCGTTTCCTTGCAATTGAAAAATTTCCAACCATGCCTTGAGGTTGTGGTCATACTCATATAGTGCGAAGTATTTATTCATATTAATCAAACATGCCTTAGCTGCTTCCTCTAATTCCCCATCAAAGTGTGGTGGTTTGATTTTACGAAACTCCCCTTGTAGCTCTATCCATTGCCTCTTTGAAGTGTGTTGTTCGGAGGCATTATCAGATCTCTTTTCCCATTCCTCCTCCCTTCCTTCCGACTCTTCATGTTCTGTGCGGTGATTTCGCTCCTCAGACACTCTCTACTGCTCAACGCTAGGATTCAGTGGATGTTGATATTGTTTGTCATATAGGTTCTTTATAATTCTTTCCTATTCCAAAGTTAACCTTGCATTATCTTCTTGCAATCGGGCCATTTCATTTTTCAACTCCTGTATTGTCTCCAAAATTGTGTGATTCGTATCGCGAGCCTCTTCTCCCAGTTGCACCCACAATTCTAGGTTGTTCTCAGGCCCTCGCATAAGTCCCTCACCTGCTGCATACCTACGCGACACACTGTCTTCTCTCCTCATGTTGGCTATCTGTTGTTTCCTTGTTCTTAACATAGGGTAGGAATAACAGAAGGAAGGTTAATACTTAAACTATATATATATAATATATATATATATATATATATATATTATATATATATATATATATATATATATGTATGTATGTAGTTTAGTATGTAATGTATGTTATGTATGTATGTATGTATGTATGTAATGTATGTATGTATGTGTATGTATGTATGTATGTATGTATGTATGTATGTATGTATGTATGTATGTATGTATGCATGTGTGTGTGTATGTATGTATGTATGTATTTTGGAAAGAATAACATGAATTAAAATAAATTGATTTCAGTTGTTTTATATATTCCTCCAGAGGGCACAGTGTTCGAAACTAGGCTCTGATACCAACTTGTAACACTCCTAACCGATATAACTACATAGTAAAAAAAAATCAAGTAAAACTCTCACACTATCTATAACCCATCGGGGCCACACACGGTTCAACCATTCACTATGACTATTTACATGTGTGTTCGCATTCACTAACGTGCCCCCCCTTGGCATTGACTTGGGTTCAGTGTCCAATCCACCCTTGTGATTAGTGTTCCAGGTGCATTTATGTAAAATACTTTTAAACTGCCAGCAAACATACTGTATGTTACTACTTTGTTCTACTACTCTGTAAATATTACAATGTAAACTCATTTGGCATTATCGTTCCCGCATTGCATTTAATTGTTGCACTGTCTGAACTGATGTGACATGGAAGATGAGACTTGGGAGTCTGCGACCTTGGATTCCCCACCCAATCGACGACAAAGGAGAAAGGATGTTGATCCAACGGCCTGGCTCCTACCTAGAGACTATTCCACCGCCTTACCGTGGATATGCATCATTCTCTCCCTTGCCTTTTGCATTGGATTCAACTCTATGGTTTCTCTTTTACACAGTGAGCGCTTCATGTGGGCGAATAACAACCAGTGGGGTTTTGTCACAGTTTAAATCCTTCCTAGGCACTTGGATGGCTTGGTTCTACACCAAGTTAACATTTCTCTTCCATTGACAATCATTCATACTGCCTTTTTTTTTTTTTGTACAGTTCAAATTTTTCCTGTTCTCGATTGCTAATCTAAGTTTCCCATTTGGAGGAAAAAATAATTGAGAACGTGGATTTCAAAGTTTTCACCCAAGCAACTATTCCCATGAGTTAATGCTAGTCGCTTGGTTCCGGGTAAGCATTCTTATGCGAGAGGAAAATTTTGAGCTGAGACAATGAAATATACAGTAATTTTTGGGATAATTTGCTCCTGTTTTTTTTTTTTTTTTAAACAAATCTTCTGTTATTGTTGCTTAAACTTCACAGGCATGGACTTGGCTAGTGATGAGCAGGGTTACTGTTTAGTCTGAGGCTCTCGGTGGTCCTATGTTTGGGGACTACCCGGAGTAATTTCCTCAAGCTTGCAATGTGATTCGGCTCCATACTCGCTGCCGGGGACTTGCTATGGTTCAGGGTTTTTAATATTTGCTCGAGTTCCGGGGAGGACCATATTACTCTGGAAACAGTGGTTATTTACAGTTCTGTTCTTTCAATGTTTAATACTCGAGTTATGTGGAACCGTTGGTTTCATGTTTTGTTTCCTGTTTGCATGTTTCCAACTATGTCACGACAATTGTTCCTATTGACGGATAGGTATATATACATATATTGTTATTTTTCCCTTTATGTGACTATAATGACTCTAGTTCCGTAAGTATTGATTGAATTTATGTCTTGATGGACTATCAGAGATTACTGGGTTCCGTTTCTTGAAGCTTGACTGTTTACTGTTACTTTTTGTCAATTGTAGACTTTCGTAACCTAACAAGCGTCCATTATCATTTCTAGCAAATGAATTCTATTTCTTATATCTCTGCGTGTGACACAGATGAAATTGTTCTGTTTTGAAGTATGAGTGTTTCCTATTACTGTAAGGAATTTAAAAGGCTTGTTGTAGGATCTATTATCTTTCCTTCTTCTTGGATTAAAAATCACTTATGTCTCCCTTGGGGTTAATATTCGAAATTTCCCCGAGCGGTTCTACCCAGTTAAATTCTGGAGGGTTTTCCATTACAGTACCCGAGACATGAATTTTTGGTTTAACTGAATAAATCCATAATAGAGGAAAGTTGTTATATTGTTCTAACAGTTAGGGTTTACCTCTACAGGTGTCCAGTTTCCTCTGTGGTTAATTCAACAGAATAAGCCTGTTCTTCCTACCCATAAAATACGAGCTACCTACTTTATTTTTGGACCAATAGGGTTTTACCCTAGCTATAAATGGGTTAATAAAGCTACATCCCCAACATTCCAATATTCAAGAAAAGAGTCAAGTCGTATCAACCCTAACGTGTTCGGGTTGGTTTTCAAGATTGTTGTAACAATTAATATGCACAGTGAGTCCCACATAGAAATTGTTTCTTTGTTTTTTTTTTCTTGTATATACTTAACTCATTCGAATACCCCCCATGACAGACTTAAATTCTAATTTTATCACTTAATATGTTTAAACTTCATTCCGTAGGTTCCATTTGTAATTGAGGCAAGTTAACGCGAGGCAAGTTAACGCTACTGATCACTACAGACAAAGCATAGTTCTACACGGTTTAACTAGCCCCTAGGTGCCATATGCCCCTTCAGTTATATGATTTCTCTACCACAGTTTTCTAGTTAAACATAAAGGTTCCACAACTCTTTAACTGTTATGAACACATCAAAAGTTTTTCTCTTTGTCTAGTAACTTCGGATTTCTAGAATACCAGAAAAGAACTTCACAGCTCTTAACTATTATGTACACGTCAAATATTATCCTCTGTATTCAGTAACTGGAAGTTCCGGGATAGACCACTTACCTGACTCTGCTAGCAAAGTAGTGCACCCTTATGGGAAGGTACTCCAATGTTATTATCTGTCTGTTGTCTGACCAACCATGAGATACGTCCTCCTTGACTATATCTCCCCCGGAGCTCTCTTGCAAGGTCATTAACCTCTGCAAGTGTGTTGCACACCAGGTGCATGCTATCTGGTCATTACGAGACTTAACATCCCCCTCTTACCGTCTGACCTTTCAGCACGGTTTTTCCTCCCCCCCACCTCCTTTTCCTTGGGGTGTTTTCAATTAGGGGAGGTAGTTAGCGTTGCATTCTACCAACTACCTGTTTTCCAAATTCCCTCCTCAGAAGTTGCCAATTTCCTTTAAATGCTTAAAGAAAACATTTTCCATAACCAATTATTGAGAAAAAATAATATTATTTAATTCAAATAACCGTCATCCTTTAGTTTGTAAATAAAACATGGTAAATAAAATATTTACAGCAAAAATATTGACAATGTTATGGGGTATTACATTTGGCGTATACTCATTTCAATAAGAAAACCATAGACTTTTTCTTATTGATTTTATTTTTTTTAACTAAAAACAAAAAAAATATATTAAAATATTTTTTAGAAAATATTAAATATTTAATTTATAATATAATTTTGTTTTATGGGTTTAATTCAAACTTTGCATTTTATAACTTGTATAATATTTCATAGCACAACAAGAAAATACCCCTTATAAATAATGTATAGCATAATAATTTATCGTACTCATTTACTTAACATTTACCTCATAGTACACATAAGGAAGGCACACCTAGGAGTTATACTCAATGAATTTGCTACCTTATTTAAAGCACCATTTTCTGAAGGCCAATTCACAAAAAAATGCAACATTACTAGGATTATTGCGTCATTGATGAAAAATGATGCCAAGATTTGCTTGGATACTTGTAGCTTCAATGACAAATTTGAAGTATTGAATAGAGTACTGTTGAAAAAATAAATTTCTTGCGCTTTATTAAATGTTATTGATGCATAGAATGTTCCAAATTTTTACAAAGATGTCGAATATGCTTCTTTCAGGTTTTTTACTAAAGACCTTATTCAAGATATGTTGAATATGTTGAAGATATAATCAAGATATATGAAGAGTAAGCATTCTAAGCAATAGAAAAATATATGGATTTCATTAAGAGACATGATGACGAAGCGCTCTTGGTAAGAGATAAAATTATCTTTTATAATCTTGAAAACCCGATATAAAATATGTTGAATATGTTGAAGCTGTAATCAAAATATATGAAAAGCAAGCATTCTAAGTGATAGAAAAATATACGGATTGGATTAAGAGACATGATGACGAAACACTCTTGCTAAGAGATAAAATTATCTTTTATAATCTTGTGTAAAGATAGTTAAAGCATAGAAATAAGCGTTGTTTTATGGATGCCATAAATTCTGGTTAGAATTCAATAAAATAAATTTTAAAAAATTAGAATGCTAGAGTGTTAGAAGTGTCTTTAGATGGTGGAAATGGATACAACACCATTAAGAATCCTTAGTCTACCCAAAATCCTGAGGTTTGATAGCTATAACGTAGATTTTCAAAAATTTCTACCAGTTTTTTTGTCATAATCTTATTTGGATTTCAATTATTTTCTAGGGTAATTTGTGTATTTTGGTAGAAAAATGTGTCTAATAATCTTACATAATGGCAGATAGAGATTGGAAAACTTAAAACACACTTTTAACTACTTATAAGACAAAATAGTCTTATAGAAGTATTAACATTGCTTTCCCATTATTAAAATCGAATCAATCACTCCAACTACTTGATTTTTTGAATTTCTTTTTACTAAATTCCAAAAACAACTGTCATCGAGGATATTTTTACCCATAATTAAGTTTCTTTTGATCTCACATGACTCTAAGGCAGAGTGTGTTCACAAGGTAGTGAATTCATTTATATTTTATATTAGGTCTATGTTGTCGAAGTAAAGTGTCCTCGAAAGATAATAAATAGATGAAAAAAAATTGGTTTAAAAAAATCAATGTGTTCAAAGAACTTTATCATTGTAACATGAAACACTAAGAGAAGAAGACAAAATGGGACCATATTTTAGTACATAATTTTAAAATGAAAATTTATTGGAAAATATGAATATATGTATTTGAAAAAAGGGTTTCATGACTACTATCCATTCCGCTAATAAAAAAATTCAAAAAGAAGAATAAATATATAACTAATAATCATAACCAATTCGATTATTACCACTTCTTTGAAAGAGATAATACATTCAAATAAATACATATCTACCTCTGAGATGGATAATTGAAATTTAAGTTTGGAAAATAGTTGGAACGACAATTAGATTGTCTAACCAGGTGGTAAAATCACCATAAAAAAGGCTAGAAAATAGGTATAACCAATGGAAATGTTTTAGCACGAGTTGGTGTAGTTGCATCGTCATTTAAAATGATGCATAGAGAGAACCTACCTTCATCATTGACCTGTTCCCACCCATAAATGGTAAGCCCTTCTCAATGACAAGCTATCAAGTTATCTTGGTCGGTTCAATGATGTTTCGTTAATGGGTTGAGTGTCGAGATGTAGGGATCCACCTACTCTTCGTCGTATATATCAATTGACTTCGGACGGTCACCCGTGAGTCATTGTTTGTAGTGAACCAAACTGCGGCATTTCATGTTCCCATTTGAAATGAACCGACCGTGGTTATTCTATGTTTTCATAGCTGTTACTTAATCAAGAATTACTTGAAAATCTATGCTTACCAGCATATTGGAATACATCCCAAATAATATTTTAATAATAAATGGTTGATTTTCAAAGCAAACATTCAAAGTGGCCCATGACGGTCGCTTAGATTCCAAGTTAAACATTGACATTTGAATTTAAATAAATGGTAAACAATACTACATGATGAGATAGTGGTTTTAGGAATTTAGGAATTATTGTTAAATAAGTGGTACACATTTCTAGATGTAAAACCTATAACTTACATAGTCTTTACTGCAAGTGTTGATGAATGGTAAAACCCATATCTTATCGAGTCTTTACTTCAAGTTTTTATGAATTTAGTGTTATAATTTATTGAATTTATTGTTATAATTTAATGAATAAGATATGGTATATGTATGTTATAATTGAATTATTAATTTTTTTCATTATTATTGTAATGGTGATAGTTTTATGAAAATATTTTTCATTGATTTCAAAAAGTTATTTGTAAAGTAAAATGGTTGTAAATGTAAAACTTTTAACTTAATTTCTGCTTAATGTTTTAATAAATTTTAGTGTTATGATTTAATAATTGAGATAAAGTATATGTTTATGTGAGGTAGATTAATTAATCTCTTTGTGTTATGAAATTTTATGTAAAGTGTGTAATTTAAACTTTAAATCTATGTGGGTAAAGTCAATTTTTTTTAAATAAGTATATTAAATTTTAATTATTAAAAAAACTAGTATAAAACTGATAATTTTATGAAAAGCTTTTGCATTGATTTGAAAAAAGATATATACAATGATCCTTATAGAGCATATGTGCGAGTCATGTATGGAGATCTATTTAATATGTCTATTAAGCAAAATATAAATATAGAAGATGTGGGAGATCTATTCAATATTTTGATTTAAGGAAATATAAATATTAAACATGGAGTTTCTCTACTTGAATAATAAATTATTCAAGTTGACCATTATAATTTTATTATTTTCAAATTTCACTAATTTATTGATGCTAAATTAATTTATATAATGTTTTTACTATATTATTTTTTTTTTGCTAAAATTCATCCCGTCAGTCCTCATATTTTAAAAACATATATCTTAACACTAAATAATAAATTTGGTTTCATTAAAAAGAATGATATAATAACTAAACAAAAATTTATAGTAGTCAAACTTTTACTAAAATAAAATTTCAATAAATAATTAATAATAAGTAAGCAAAATTTTATATTAGTCAAAGTTCTACGTAAATTAAATATTTTTGTAATAAATAATTAACACCAAAGTAATATTTTTTTAGAATTAAATGTAATTAAACTCATATTATTACATTTGACTAACTATATTGAGATTCAATATATTGAACAATAACAAATAATGCATTCTAGTTATTTTATGATTATAATTAATTCAATATTATTTATTGATAAATTTATTTATTTATAAGATAAAGTTTATATTTCAATTGATTAGATTTATGTTCAGACATATTAACATAACTAAAAATTATATTTTATATTTATCTATTCTAGTATATATGTTAATTAATTAATTTCTACAATACTATAATTTCTAAATATAAATATAAGACTCATATTATTTCTAAATATAAATATAAGATTCATAGGGCTTTGGATTGATGGTAAATGAGTACCTTGTTAAGGCATCTTTGTGATAGGTCACTGATTCAAATCCCTCATAGGTACTTAGCTATCAAAAAAATATAATTATAAATGTTTAAAAAACATCAATTTAATAATTAAAATACATCTCACAGCAGTTTTAAGAAAATTACGTAATGGAAAAAGTATTCAAATCCGTCATAATAAAAAAAATCTGGAATCATTCCATATAATTATGTTTATTTCTACGCTGCTTTTTAGCTATAAAATTTAATGTTAAACATCTTCAGGGGTCAATTACAGTTAAAAAAATTTAAAGCAACTTCAAATAGATCAATTACAGTTATAAAAAAAATCGAAGCAATTATAGTTAAAAAAACTCAGAGCAACTGCAAATATTATAGTATTGATGATAAGGTTGGTCAAAGGATCCAACTGCAGTTCGACAGGTTATCTTGAAGGCCTCTCCATTGAAAAAAATAACTTAATATTTCATACTTTTAATTTAATATTTCACACTTTTAATTTAATATTTCACAGAGTTCCAAATAATCTGTCACAATCCCCTATCGGGCCATTCAGAACATCGATAAATAACAGGACAGCACATGATAGATATCCTGGAATAATCTACCATGAAAGAGAAGATGATGCATAATTTAGAAGGGAGTTGTCTATAATGCGATTTTTTGGAGATTCTGGTGACGGAATCCGGCGGAAGAAATGAGGTTAAATCTTGATTTTTAAGCAGTTAGAATGGTTTTTTAACTGCATATTTGG
>APFE031332042.1:34828-131775 GCA_000404065.3 Pinus taeda
AAAAGCCCACCTCCATGACGCTCTCCCATAGTAAATTACAGATGATGCTTCTACCACTCAGGCAGAGGTTTCTTGCAATTATGACGTTCCTGCTGAGCTCCCCTTTCTGGGCTAATTTAAAGGTAGGACACTTGTGGGCTCATTCATTGAGGAGAGTACAGTGCCGAGTAGGGCCCTGTTCATAGAACTTCCGATCACATGCGAGGCAGTCGCTGTGTCGCGTTGGCATTACTTCAGGCGTCCTCATCCCCTCAATATTTATTGCCACCGAAGATCTTGTTCATGCTTATGAGCATCGTATATATCTGGTTAATTAAGGTGACTTTTGTGCATTGCTTCAATACAATGATGCTTAACTATGTCACTTATCATCAGGATCTTATAGTATGTTGATTATGTGTTACTTGAAAGGATTTTATTTATATACATTGGTCGGGCATGAGTGGATTATATCACTTATGTGTTTGAAATGTTTTATTTATGGGACTATTACGGTGTGTTGGGTATAAATTATTCTTAAATGTATAAATAATGTACAAATAATAATTTTAAGTTTAAGTTTAGTTATTTCATAACATTCATAAATATAATGATTAAGTGTTAATATAGTATTTAAATAAATGTGTATTAACAAAAAGATTTAGTTGATTTTTTTATGAAATTTTCATAAAACTAAGATTTTAAATTCCACAAAATAAATATAATTTGAAACTCCACTTCAATATATATCGATAGATATTTCCCACTTGTGATGTAAAGTCAATATTGTGTTTACTTATATTGTTTAATTACGGACTTAAATTTGAACTCTATATTGGATTTTTCAGCATAGTGCTTGGTATTTTGCATTTTATTCTCTCCACCTTGTCATAGTTATGCAAGTGCACTATACTTTTAGAAAGAGAGGTATCAAACTCTTGTCAATATTAGGGATTCATTAATCGAAGGAAACTTTTCCTTACATATCTTCTTGAATATATTGCATCCACTATGCATGATGGTCAATTTAGCACATGTGTTTTCTTATCATGTGTCAATTATGTGTGTCATGTTAGAACATTAATTATGTGTTACTTGTTGTGCATCCCTTATGTGCATCAATGCATATGTGTTGGTGGTCATGGTTTATTGCTTATGTGCATCACTTATGTCTTGTTAGTTAAAGTGCATCACTTATGTCTTGTTAGTTAAGGTGCATCACTTATATGTGACACCTACTATGGTGTATCATAAATTCTATGAATTCTTTGAGTGCATTGATGCTTCGCTATGTCACATGATAACTATTTTGTTACATGTTGACTATGTATCTCACTTTGAAGAGTATCGCTAATGTACATTATTTATGGGGAATCATGTAATTATGTCACTAATGTAAGTGCGTTATGTATGTCACTTATGGGTGTTTGTTATAGTGTGTTGGGTATAAATTAGTCACAACGATATAAAAAAGAAGTCTATTTATACATTACATTCCATCAAATTCCACATTACTAAGGATTTCAGATTCCGCAAAATTAGGGTTTCTAAATTACACTAAACTAGGGTTTTCAAATTCCATTTGAATATACATCAATTGGCATTGCCAACTTGTGATGCAAGGTCAATATAGTGTGTTTACTTACATTGTCTAATTATGCATTCAAATTTGAAGTCACTATGTTTGAGTTTCCAGATTTCATATTTCATATTATTAAGTATTTTATTTCCACAAAACTATGGTTTTCAAATTACAAAACGATTTTTCCAACTTTATGAAAAATGCCCACACTTATTTTAATATTGATCCTCAAAACTGGTTGCATCCAAAGCTAAATTCAAAATTCTCAGTACAAACATATTGATTGAAAGTGAGACATATATATAAGGTTTCACTCTTATTACATTATTTTTTGGTCTATATCGTATGGAATCAATAAATGAATATTAAGAAAAAAATAAACGATAAAAATTATTTGTTAGAAGCCCAATAAACTAGATAGCATTAAAGGTATATTATTAATCTTGGTTATTACACCTATGAAAAAAATCACAATATGCCTCTAAATGACCCATAGAAGTGATTTTCATCTCCCCATAAAATAAAAAACTATACTTGAATGTTGGACCCCTAGCAACATATTCCAGCTACTGACACCCCACACCTAGGACTCCATAGGTCAAAAAATTGTTTGTTTGAGGATCGCTAGATCTAGGGTTTTTCCGAGTAAAGATTAATGTAAATTTCGCGCAAGGGTTTGGATTTTGCAAAATGCTCACTCAAGTGATCATGGGTAGTCTGGTCACATGGGCCTTTTCCAAACACAAAAGCTAGAAATTACCAAACTCATTTCTATGGTTGGGTTAGTTTTTTATACCCGTGGACAAAATTCACAATATTACCTAAAAGGATCTTGGAAGCGAGTTAAAATTCTGCATAAAATTCAAACTCAAACTTGGATTGGAAAACTGTCAATTCTGTTAGAATTCTTGCATCAAGATACAACTAAGGAGCCCCTTAACTATGATTTTGTAGGTCAAAATATAATTTATTTGAGGATATTCAAAGCTAGGGTATTGCTTAGTATTGATGAATGCAAATTTTTCACAAGTGTTTCGATTTTTTTAAATTTTGGCTCAAGTGGTTGTGGGTAGTGTGCTCAAATGGACATCGGCAAACACAAGTTTGAACACATACATAACTCATTTATATTACTAGGTTTTGTTTTTTATACCCATGGACAAAATTCACAATCTATCCCTAAATCGATCTTGGAAGCGAATTGCAAATTTCCATAAATTCCATACTGACACCCAAATGGAAAACCATTGGTTCCATTAGACTCCTTACACCGAGTTATAACAAGGCACACCTTCTGACCCTTAAGAGTCGATATTTTGAAAACAAATATATTTGAATATCTTTAGAGATATGATTTTGTTCAATAAAGGTCAATGAAAAAATTTCAAACGGGGTTCGATTTTACAAAGCACACTCGAGAAATTGTGGATAGTGTGCTCATATGGGCCTCAACCAAACACAAAATTCATATCTTACAAAACTCATTTATGTTGGGTGGTTTGGTTTTCAGACCCCTAGAAAAAAATCATATTATGCCCCTAAATGGCTCTTGGAAGAAAGTTGCAACTCACCATAAACTTCATGCCAAGAATTAAATGGAAAAACCATTCGTTCCATTGGACTGCTCAAACCAAGTTACAACTACAGACACTCCCCCCACCCACTAGTACTCCTTTGGTCAAAAATTGATTTATTTGATGATATTAAAATGTTGGGTTTTTCTTAGTGAAGACCAATGCAAATTTTTCACAAGGGGTTAGATTTTTGCAAAGTGCATGCTCAAGTGGTCATGGGCAGTGCAATCACATTAGCTCTTTTCAAACACAATTCCCAAAGATTTTGAAATATATTTTTTGAGCTTGGTTTTTGGTTTGATACTTGTAGACAAAATTCACAAAATATCTCTGAATGGCTCCAGTGAGCAAGATGTATATGGCCGTAAAATATAAGCCAAGACTAGAAAGGTGAAACGTTCAATTACATTGGACTCTTGAAATAGGGATACATGTAGGGTTACGCCTCTCATAGGATTTCATAAGGCAAAAAATGGTTTATTAAGGATCTTAAAAGCTAGGGTTTTGTTCAGTAAAAGCCAATGCAAATTTTGCACACTGGAGTGGACTTTGCAAAACACTTTCTCGAGTGATCGTGTGTATTGTGCTTACAGGGGCCTTGACCAAATACAATTTCCAAAGCTTTTGAAACTTGTTTTTGTTATTTGGTTTAACTTTTCTACCAATGGACAAAAGGTGCCATGGAATAGAGACCAATGAGAGAGAGTGGCTAAGCAACATGGCTAATTAGTAGACATCCTAGTGAGGTCCCACATATAGGTTAATGTGAATGTGGCTCAAGGAAGATCTTGTTTCGTGACATTAGAATAGTGGTTGAGAGGTATGGTATCATCATTGGATAAGTGACGTAGAATATGACATAGCGGTGGATTGTAGAAGACACCTAAGATGGGTAGGAATATGTGAGCACCCAAGTCACAAATCTTATATGGTATAAATTTCCCTAATAAATGTTGGGAAATTAATTATACACATAAGATAATAACAACATGATCTTTCTTTCAAAGTCATAAAATGGTGTAATTTTTTGGTATCTCTTATCAGGTGACTTATACTACTATATTAATGATCATGGTTTAATACTAAATAATAAACTTGGTTTTCATAAAAAAATGATATAATAAATAAACCAAAATTTATATGAGTCAAATTACTACTGAAATCAAATAATTTTGTAATAAATAATTAACAGCAAAGTGATAAAGTAATTTATTTTAAAAAAAATAATAATAATTAAACAAACACTTATTAATGTTACATGTCTAACTATATTGAAATAACAATATATTGAAAAAAATAAGAAAAATATTTAGTTAATCATGATTATTTATTAATAAATTTAACTAATCATAATTATTATTAATAAATTTATTATTTTGAGATAAAATTTATATTTAAATTGTTATTTTTAGTCATATTTTAATATAAATAAATCTTTTTTAAACTTCATATATATATTATGAAAACAACTTAAAAAAAAATCAAATCAGTAATAATAAATAATAAAAATCAGTAGAATCATTCAATAAATTTATATTTATGTCTACAATGCTTTTTAGCTATAAAATTTAATGTTTAAAATACATCCTATAACATTTTCAGGGTGAATTACAGTTACAAAATATTAAAGCAACTGCAAATAGCTTAATTACAGTTATAAAAAAATTCAACGCAATTATAGTTAAAAAAATTCAAAGCAACTGCCAATATTATATTATTGATGATAAGGTTAGCTAAAGGATCCAATTGCAGTTCAACAGGTCATCTTGAAGGCCTCTCCATTGAGAAAAATAACTTAACATTCCCTACCTTTAATTTTATATTTGACAAAGTTCCAAATAATCTGTCACAATCTCCTATCGGGCCAGTGAGAACTTAATGAGAACTTCGATATCCTTGAATAATCTACGATGAAAGAGAAGATGATACATTTAAAGTCAAATATATAATCAACATACCATAAAATACCTATAATAAGTGACATAATTATGTATCAGATGTATTGAAGACTTGAAGTAATGCACAAAAGCCAGGATATGTCTTATTAGGTGTCACATATAAGTGATCCACCTTAATTAAAAAGATATGTATGATGCACATCAGGGTGAAACCGGGAACAAGGTTGAAATTCAAATTTGACAGTTTCGCACTTCCCTGACGGGTATTCACAATTTCAAATCATATTTAGCCTGCAAATCACTCCATAACTAGAAATTTTCCCATCAAATTTCATCCGTGAACGGAAGCTCAACAAAAACGTCACAATCGCAAGAAACCTTAGCCTGAGTGGTAAGAGTATCATCTGTAATTTACTATGGAAGAGCGTCATGGAGGTGGGCAAAAGGGAGTACGAAGGGCCCTTTTCGAACGGAAATATTTGAGCCATCTGGGGGCCTTGCTGCGTCCGTGAGATTCGAACGGGCGATCAGCGTATGGTCCTGAAGTCGAATCGTGAAATTGGCTGCGGATCTAACCATGGCCATGACGACAAGTGGTTGATCCCAGTGAAACGTAAGTGTACATGCTGATGCATGTCTTAAGTGTACATGCTGATCCATGTCTTTTTCTTTATTTTGCAACAGGGAATGTTTAGTGTGTGCTTTTTATATCAGAGTTTTGTTGCATTGTGTGTGAGAGTTTTGACAGTAAATGCAGTTTAGGAAGATGGTCGTTATTATCATTCTGTCAAATCATATATACTGACATAAAGTCCTGTTCATTGGATCTTCCAATTTGTTTGTTCAATGTGGTAAGAGCTAACCAGCTTGTCATAGGGCATTAAATGACTGGTTAGCTACATGCCCTTTAACTTTATAACACACCCGCTCATAACGAGATAAATGAAAAATAATGGAATGTGTTATAAAGTTAAAGGGCATGCAGCTAACCAGTTATTTAATGCCCTATGACAAGCTAGTTAGCTCTTACCGTTCAATGCCAGTGAATGCAGAATTCTTCTTACATCATTGTGTATTTAAGTGGCTATGCATTATTACCATTTATCTTTAAATTATGCATCATCTTCTCTTTCATCGTAGATTATTCAAGGATATCTTCCATGTGCTGTCCCGTTATTTATCGAAGTTCTCATTCAAGTTCTCATTGGCCCGATAGGAGATTGTGACAGATTATTTGGAACTTTGTCAAATATAAAATTAAAGGTAGGGAATGTTAAGTTATTTTTCCCAATGGAAAGTCCTTCAAGATGACCTGTTGAAATGCAATTGGATCCTTTAGCTAACCTTATCTTCAATAACCTTATCATCAATAATATAATTTTTGCAGTTGCTTTGAATTTTTTTAACCATAATTGCGTTGATTTATTTTTTTTTTTATAACTGTAATTAAGCTATTTGCAGTTGCTTTAATTTTTTTTAAAAGTAATTGACCCTGAAAATGTTATAGGATGTATTTTAAACATTAAATTTTAAAAATGTTATTTTAAACATTAAATTTTGTAGACATAAATATAAATTTATTGAATGATTCTAGTGATTTTTATTATTTATTATTACTAACTTGAATTTTTTAAGTTGTTTTCCCAAAATGGTTATATATAAAAGCTTTAAAAAGTTTATTTATATCAAAATAGGATTGAACATAACAAGTTAAATATAAATTTTATCTTAAAATAGTAAGATTTATCAATAAATAATATTTATGATTCGTTGAATTTATTAATAAATAATCACGATTAACTAAATATTTTTTTATATTTTTCCAATATATTGTTGTTTCAATATAGTTAGACATCTGTAAAATTTAATAAGAGTTTGTATAATTATTATTATTTTTTTAAAAATAAGTTACTTTATCATTTTGGTGTTAATTATTTATTGCAAAAATATTTGATTTCAATAGTAATTTGACTCATATAAATTTTGCTTAATTATTGTATCATTTTTAATGAAAACCAAGTTTATTATTTAGTATTAAACCATGATCATTAATATACCACTATAAGTCACCTGATAAGAGATACCAAAAAATTACACCATTTTATGCCTTTGAAAGAAAGATCATGTTGTTATTATCTTATGTGTATAATTAATTTCCCAACATTTATTAGGGAAATTTATACCATATAAGATTTGTGAGTTCGGTGCTCACATATTCCTACCCATCTTAGGTGTCTTCTACAATCCACCACTATGTCATATTCTACGTCACTTATCCAATGATGATACCATACCTCTCAACCACTATTGTAATGTCACGAAACAAGATCTTCCTTGAGCCACATTCACATTAACCTATATGTGGGACCTCACTAGGATGTCTACTAATTAGCCATGTTGCTTAGCCACTCTCTCTCATTGGTCTCTATTCCATGGCACCTTTTATCCATTGGTAGAAAAGTTAAACCAAATAACAAAAACAAGTTTCAAAAGCTCTGGAAATTGTATTTGGTCAAGGCCCCTGTAAGCACAATACACACGATCGCTCGAGAAAGTGTTTTGCAAAGTCCACTCCAGTGTGCAAAATTTGCATTGGCTTTTACTGAACAAAACCCTAGCTTTTAAGATCCTTAATAAACCATTTTTTGCCTTATGAAATCCTATGAGAGGCGTAACCCTACATGTATCCCTATTTCAAGAGTCCAATGTAATTGAACGTTTCACCTTTCTAGTCTTGGCTTATATTTTACGGCCATATTCATCTTGCTCACTGGAGCCATTCAGAGATATTTTGTGAATTTTGTCTACAAGTATCAAACCAAAAACCAAGCTCAAAAAATATATTTCAAAATCTTTGGAAATTGTGTTTGAAAAGCGTTGATGTGATTGCACTGCCCATGACCACTTGAGCATGCACTTTGCAAAAATCTAACCCCTTGTGAAAAATTTGCATTGGTCTTCACTAAGAAAAACCCAACATTTTAATATCATCAAATAAATCAATTTTTGACCAAAGGAGTACTAGTGGGTGGGGGGAGTGTCTGTAGTTGTAACTTGGTTTGAGCAGTCCAATGGAACGAATGGTTTTTCCATTTAATTCTTGGCATGAAGTTTATGGTGAGTTGCAACTTTCTTCCAAGGGCCATTTAGGGGCATAATATGATTTTTTCCTGGGGGTCTGAAAACCAAACCACCCAACTTAAATGAATTTTGTAAAATATGAATTTTGTGTTTAGTTGAGGCTGATCTAAGCACACTAACCACAATTTCTCGAGTGTGCTTGTAAAATAGAACCCTGTGTGAAATTTTTTCATTGACCTTTATTGAAAAAAATCATATCTATAAAGATATTCAAATAAATGCGTTTGCAACATATGGAGTCTTAAGGTTGAGAAGGTGAGCCTTGTTATAACTCAGTGTAAGGAGTCTAATGAAACCAATGGTTTTCCATTTGGGTGTCAGTATGGAATTTATTGGAAGTTGCAACTCGCTTCCAAGATCCATTTAGGGTTAGATTGTGAATTTTTTCAATTGGTATAAAAGACTAATCTAGTAATATAAATGAGTTATGTATGTGTTCAAATTTGTGTTTGTCGATGTCCATTTGAGCACACTACCCAGAACCACTTGAGCCAAAATTTAAAAAAATCGAAACATTTGTGAAAAATTCGTATTCATCACTACTAAGCAATACCCTAGCTTTGAATATCCTCAAATAAATTATATTTTGACCTACAAAATCATAGTTAAGGGGCTCCTTAGTTGTATCTCGATGCAAGAAGTCTAACAGAATCGACAATTTTCCCATCCAAGTCCGAGTTTGAATTTTAATGAGAATTTTAACTCGCTTCCAAGGTCCTTTTAGGTACATATTATGAATACTGGCCATGGGTATAAAAAACAAAGCTAATCATAGAAATGAGTTTTGTAATTTTTAGCTTTTGTGTTTGGAAAAGGCCCACGTGACCAGACTACCCATGATAAGTTGAGTGAGCATTTTGCAAAATCCGACCCCTTGTGCGAAATTTACATTAATCTTTACTTGAAAAAACCCTAGCTCTGGAGATCCTCAAACAAATAATTTTTGACCTATGGAGTCCTAGGTGTGGGGTGTCAGTAGCTGGAATATGCTGCTAGGGGTCCAACATCCAAGTATAGATTTTTATTTTATGGGGAGATGCAAATCACTTCCAAGAGTCATTTAGAGGGATATTGTGAATTTTTTCGTAGGTGTAATAACCAAGATAAATAATATACCTTTAATGCTATCTAGTTTATTGGGATTCTAACAAATAATTTTTATTCTTTAATTTTTTTTAATATCCATTTCGTGATTCCATACGATATAGACCAAAAAATAATGTAATAAGAGTGAAACCTTATATATATGTTTGACTTTCAATGAATATGTTTGTACTTAGAATTTTGAATTTAGCTTTGGATGCAGCTAGTTTTGAGGATCAATATTAAAATAAGTGTGGGCATTTTGCACAAAGTTGGAAAAATCATTTTGTAATTTCAAAACCCTAGTTTTGTCAAAATGAAGTACTTAATAATCTAAAATATGGAATGTGGAAACTCAAACACAGTGACTTCAAATTTGAGTGCATAATTAGGCAATGTAAGTAAACACACTATATTGACCTTGCATCACAAGTTGGCAATGCCAATTGATGTATATTGAAATGGAATTTGAAAGCCCTAGTTTAGTGTAATTTAGAAACCCTAGTTTTGTGGAATTTGAAATCCTTAGTAATGTGGAATTCGATGGAATGTAATGTATAAATAAACTTCTTGGTTATATCAATGTGACTAATTTATACCCAACACACTATAACAAACACCCATAAGTGACAAACATAAATCACTTACATTAGTGACATAATTACATGGTTCCCCATAAATAATGTACATAAGTGATACTCTTCAAAGTGAGACACATAGTCAACATGTAACAAAATAGTTATCATGTGACATAGTGAAGAATCAATGCACTCAAAAAATGCATAGAATCTATGATACACCATAGTAGGTGTCACATAAAAGTGATGCAGTAATGAACATAAGTAATGAACCATGATGATAAACTCTTATGCATTGATGCACATAAGGGATGCACAATAAGTAACACATAATTAATGTTCTAACATGACACACATAATTGACACATGATAGGAAAACACGTGTTCTAATTTGACCATCATGCACAATGGATGCAATATATTCAAGAAGATATGTAAGGAAAAGTTTCTTTTGAATAATGAATCCCTAATATTGACAAGAGTTTGATACCTCTCTTTCTAAAAGTATAGTGCACTTGCATAACTATGACAAGGTGGAGAGAATAGAATGTAAAATACCAAGCACTATACTGAAAAATCCAATATCGAGTTCAAATTTAAGTGCATAATTACACAATGTAAGTAAACACAATATTGACCTTGCATCACAAGTGGGAAATATCTATCGATATATATTGAAGTGGAATTTGAAATTATATTTGTTTTGCGGAATTCGAAAACTTAGTTTTGTGAAAATTTTGTCAAAAGATCAACTAATTATTTTTCTTGATACATATTCATTTAAATGCTATATTAACATTTAATCATTATATTTATGAATGTTATGAAATAACTAAACTTGAAATTATTATTTAGACACTTATCAGTAATTTATATCCAACACACTGCAATAGTTCCAAAAATAAGGCATTTCAACACATAAGTGATATAATCCACTCATGCCCGACCAAAGTATATAAATAATACCCTTTCAAGTAACACATAATCAACACACTATAAGATCCTGATGATAAGTGGCATAGTTAAGCATCATTGTATTAAAACAATGCACAAAAGTCACCTTAATTAACCAGATATATATGATGTTCATAAGCATGAACAAGATCTTCGGTGGCAATAAATATTGAGGGGATGGGGACACCTGAAGTAATGCCAATGCAACACAGTGACTGCCTCGCATGTGATTGGAAGTTCTATGAACAGGGCCCTACTCCGCACTGTACTGTCCTCAATTCATGAACCCACAACTGTTTTCCTTTTAAATTAGCAGCACAGAAAGGGGAGCTCAGCAGGGACGTCATAATTGCAAGAAACCTTTGCCTAAGTGGTAGAAGTATCTATAATTTATGGTTATTTTTAGGTCAATTGCAAATTTCTGGAATATTCGGGATCTTACAGACAGATTTCCAGAATATTTAGGAATCATACGGACATGGACGTTGTCATTTTTTTGACCACCCCCATATCCGTCTGATTCCCAAATATTTTAGGAATGTGCAATCGATTTAAGCTCACCGGTAATTTACTATGGAAGAGCGTCATGGAGGTAGGCAAAAGGGTCCTTTTCCAATGGAAATATTTGAGCCATCTAGGGCTGTAATGTCCCCATAATTTTTTTTATTTTTTTTTTACCATCGCATCAACAGGTGTTACCGCATTTCACTATGCTGGTTTACAGTACCTTGATTTGATCTTACCGTAACTTTCAAATTTACTACTGCTACAACTACAAGGGTGTCGTTTAATTGTGCATTTAATACTCAGGAGGTTGGTTTGCTTGGTTTTTATGATCCACACCACTTGTATTCACATTCTAATATGGTGTGAGGCCACCTCCTTCATGTGGCAAGCCTCTCCAGATAAGGAGATGTTAACTCCACGTTGCGCTGTCATGCACATGGTTTGGTGGACTATCCGGCCATGCCAGCCCTGCTCGGGATCCTCACCCAGATCAACGGTGTTGGTCACTCCTTTGTGATCCAACGGTGTTGCTCATTCTAGGGTTCCCTTTCCTCTAACTTCGGTGAGATTGAACTCATTTGTTTTTGCAAACCTCCAGCGAAGTTTGCTCTGGTGCAACCAGTTTTTCGACAGTGCTGCTCTGGATTTCCGGTGAAATGTTTCGGGTCTAGCTTCGTGGTCTGGCAAAGGGCCAACTTGTTTGCAGGGAAATTGTTTTGTTGTTCCTTCCAGCTAGTTCTCCGTTCCTCTTTTATTTTTCCTTGTTCTTCATAGATGAAGGCACACAAGCCATTACTAGATACCCTAATCAGTTTCTACTGTAATTGAAATGCAACACAGGGTGTTGGAATTTTGAAGCTAGCTCGGCCTGTTGGATGGGGCAACACTTCTAGAGCAGCGGTCCTTCAGTTACGGGTAAGAACTTGCCCTAGTTGAAGGGGAAAAGTTTAAGGCGTGGTTATGGCTTGCTGCATCTATGAGATGCTTGTCTCTTAGCCAAAATCCTCAATTTAGAGGAGGGTTAGGGTTTAATGGATTTTTTTTTCCAAATGTATATTTGTATCAAGCAACGATGTGATTATCAATTAGATTGTACTCAGAGCTCATTTCTGCTCTAAAATTATACAGTTTTCTAGATAAACTCAATGTGACAATGAGGGTCTACAGAATTTATACAAGATATTTACTCTGCTATTGGTATGGCTACCATGGCTAGCAGTGAGGGCACTGTTTGCTTAAATTTTGGTTTTGAAAATTTATTGTACTTATATTTATGTATATCCAGTCCTATGTTCGCTTTTATTGTTACAATTTTAGGAAAATAATGTGATGCCATACTCGATTCTTTGCCTACTCTTCTATTCACAGTATATAGTTTTTGTTACATATTTCCATATTCACATATGTTGTATCAGCCAGTCCGAACTCCGTTTTAGTTATTGCAATTTGTTTACCTATGCAAAGGTCTGATAATACCCTACTGCATGTTCTTACCATTGTAATTAGTGGGTCTGCTAACCAGCGCCATTAAACTTGGCTTCCTCAATTCTTAGTTCGTTTTGTGTTTTTCCCTCCACTACCAACTTTCAGGGTTTCACCACCAGAGGGTTCTCTTTTTTGTTCTTGGTTGGTTATGTCCTCAGGGACTACGGGTTTCGAAACAGCTGGAACCCTTGCCCTAGATCTTTAGCCACCCCTCTCTTGGTTGCCTTTTGTCTTCTACGAATGGGATTATTTCTTAAGCTTGGTTTCAATGTTCATAAATTTGACAGTACTTAATACTAGTATAAAGAAAGTGGTTCCACACTCTCGGGTGTTTGTTTTGGGGGATTGGGGGGGGGGGGCTATCTGGCATTCTGGGCTCTGGTAACTTGTCCTCACTATTTTCCGATAATTCCCATGTAAGTTAGACCTAGTGATGTGAGTTCACTACCTTACAATAGCCTATGTGTCATATCAACGTGTAGCAATCTTCATTTCCTTCCTAAGTCCAAGACTTCAACTGTGAGGGACTTCTTCTGGTGCTTAGTCAATTTGCTGTACACTCTCCTATACTCAAATTTGTCTTCACACTACACAGTTCTCTGTTTTTTTTATCTTTCAGTGTACCCTTGGAACGTTGTCCATGTTCCATTGTTTGCCAAGGTTTCCACTTCTTTCGGTTATCTGTTTTCTTGAACTGATTATCCTATAAGTTACAAACCCTCCACAGCTATTTAATTGAAATAGCCCTTAACGAAACACTGTCAAGTACAATCATTACTATTTTTTTTAAAAAATCCGAGAAGAAAAGGTTTAACTAAGAAGGGACAAATAAATGTGAAATTTTCTGGGTTGACACTTTTCAATAGAAAGATACGTACAGCGCCTTCCACCAAATAACAGTTAATGTAGAAAAATACCTGACCTCCCTATTCTATTCCTTTTTTCACTATTTTAAGGAACTGTAAAACTACAAAAAGTAAGCATTCTTTTTCTTTTAGTTCAAGTTAGGGCCGCATACCTGAATCGCCTCTTGTAAGAGTGCTCCTTTTATTTGTTTATAAATATGGTCATCACTGCCTTCTGTAGCTAGTCTTCCACCCGACCTTGAGACTATCTTTCAAGACCAGTCTCCCCCTAGCTGACTCAAAAACTACAGTCCTTGCAAGTTGCGAGCGCTCTGCGCTCTTACCCTCTGATCATCACCAAACATGGTAAGTCACCCTCTTCCCCACTGCGTGTTCTCTATAGCACAATCCTTAGTTTTTCCCTCTTCCTCCTTTTTTTCTGGAATCCATTCTACGGTTAGAGAGGAGAAAAGTGTTTGAAGTTTTTACAACCATTTCTTTATTATATTTTTTAATTATATTAACTTCTCTCCTCAGAAATTACATAACGTTCATGTTACTAGAAAATCATTCCTCATTTCCATTTTCTGAAAAAAATAAATATTAATTAATGAGTGAGATTCGACCGGGGCACCAGCGTATTGGCCCGAAGTCGAATGGTCAAATTGGCTGCCGATCTGACCATGGCCATGACGACAAGAGGTGGAACCCAGTGAAACATAAATGTAGAGGCATGTCTATTTCTTTATTGTGCAACAGGGAATCTTTATTATGTGTTTTCTATGTCAGAGTTTTGTTGCATTGTGTGTCGGAGTTTTGACAGTAAATGCAGTTCACGAAGATGGTCATTATTATCATTGTGTCAAATTATATATACCGGCAGAAATTCCTGTTCATTCGATCTTCAAGCTTGCCTGTGAATGCAGAATTCTTCTTACATAATTGTGTATTTCAGTGGCTATGTATTATTACTATTTTTTTTAAATTATGCATCATCTTCTCTTTCGTGGTAGATTATTCAAGGATATCTGTCATGTGCTGTCCTGTTATTTATCGAAGTTCTGAATGGCCCGATAGGGGATTGTGACAGATTATTTGGAACTCTCTGAAATATTAAATTAAAAGTGTGCAATATTAAATTAAAAGTATGAAATGTTAAGTTATTTTTCTCAATGGAGAGGCCTACAAGATACCTGTCGAACTGCAGTTGGATCCTTTAACCGACCTTATCATCAATACTATAATATTTGCAGTTGCTTCGAGTTTTTCTTAACTATAATTGCTTAAAATTTTTTAACTGTAATTGACCCTGAAGATGTTTAACATTAAATTTTATAGCTAAAAAGCAGGGTTGAAATAAATATATATATGTGGAATGATTCTAGTGATTTTTATTTTTTATTATTACTGATTTGAATATTTTTTGCGTAATTTTCTTAAAACTGCTGTTGCATGTATTTTAATTATTAAATTGATGTCTTTTAAACTCTTATAACTATATTTAGAAATTAATAGTATGTAGAAATTAATTAATTAATTATATATATATATATATATATAAAATAGAGAAATATAAATATAAAATTTTTTTAGTTATGTTAAAATATGTCTGAACATAAATATATCAATTCATAGATATATAAACTTCATCTTATAAAAATAAATTTATAATAAATAATTATGAATTATTAAATTTATTAATTAATACTTATGATTAACTAGATGTAATATATTTTTGTTTTTATTTTCGCAATATATTGTTATCTCAATAATAGTTAAGTCAACCGTAAAGTTAATATGAGTTTGTTTAATTATTAGTTAGTTCTTAAAAAAAATATTACTTTGGTGTTAATTATTTATTACAAAAATATTTGATTTCAGTAGAAGTTTGATTAATATAAATTTTGCTTACTTATTATTAATTATTTATTGAAAAAATATTTCATTTTAGTAGAAGTTTGACTAATATAAAATTTTGTTTAGTTATTATATCATTCTTTTTAATGAAAACCAAATTTATTATTTAGTATTAAGATATATGTTTTTAAAATATGAGGATTGACTGGATGAATTTTAACAAATGAATAATAATATGGTAAAAACATTATATAAATTCATTTAGCATCAATAAATTAGCGAAATTTGAAAATAATAAAAATAAAATGGCCAACTTGAATAATCTATAATTCAAGTAGAGAAACTCTATGTTTAATATTTATATTTGCTTAAATCAAGATATTGAATAGATCTCCCACATCTTCTATATTTTTATTTTCCTTAATGAACATATTAAATAGATCTCCATACATGACTCACACATGCTCTGTAAGGATCATTGTATATATCTTTTTTCAAATCAATGTAAAGGGTTTTCATAAAACTATCACTTTTACACGAGTTTTCTTAATAATTAAATTTTAATATACTTATACTTATTTTAATCTTTGTTTAACATTACTCACCGAAATTTGAAGTTTAAATTACACACTTTACATAAAACTTCATAACACAGAGACATTAATTAATCTATCTCACATAAACATATACTTTATCTCAATTATTAAATTATAACACTCAAATTCATAAAAACATGAAGTAGAAATTAAGTTAAAAGTTTTACACTTACAATCATTTTACCTTACAAATAACTTTTTTTAAATTCAATAAATTACAACACTAAATTCATAGAAACTTGGAGTAAAGACTAGATAAGTTATGGGTTTTACCATTCATAAACACTTGCAGTAAAGACTATCTAAGTTATACGTTTTACATCTAGAGAAGTTGAATTGCTACTATGTGTAACACTCATTTAAATATAATTCTAAAATTTCTAAAACCATTACCTCATCCTGTAGTATTGTTTACCAAATCAACTTAAATTCAAAGGTCAATGTTTAACTTGGAATCTAAGCGACTGTCACGGGCCACTTTGAATATTTACTTTGAAAATCAACCATTTATTATTAAAATATTATTAGGGATGTATTCCAATATGCTGGTAAGCATAGATTCTCAAGTAACTCTTGATTAAGTAACAGCTATGAAAACATAGAATAGCCAGGGTCGGTTCACTTCAAATGGGAACATGAAATGCCCAAGTTTGGTTCACTTCAAACAATGATCTGCGCTGGACTCACGGATGACCGTCGAAGTCAATTGATATATACGACGAAGAGTAGGTGGATCCCTACATCACGACACACAGCCCATTAACGAAACATCATTGAACCGACCAAGATAACTTGATAGCTTGTCATTGAGAAGGGCTTACCATTTATGGGTGGGAACAGTTCAATGATAGCTTGTCATTGAGAAGGGCTTACCGTTTATGGGTGGGAACAGGTCAATGATGAAGGAAGGTTCTCTCTTTGCATCATTTTAAATGACGATGCAACTACACCAACTGGTGCTAAAACATTTCCATTGGTTAGACCTATTGTATAGCTTTTTTATGGTGAATTTATCACCTGGTTAGACAATCTAATTGTGGTTCCAACTATTTTCCAAACTTAAATTTCAATTATCCATCTCAGAGATAGATATGTATTTATTTGAGTGTATTATCTTTTTCAAAGAAGTGGTAATAGTCGAATTGGTTATGATAATTACTTATATTTTTATTTTTCTAGTTTTGATTTTTTTTATGAGCGGAATGGATAGTAGTCATGAAACTTTTTTTCAAATACATCTATTCATATTTTCCAATAAATTTTCATTTTAAAATTATGTACTAAAAGCTTGTCCTTTTTTATCTTTTTCTCTTAGTGGTTCATGTTACAATGATAAAATTTTCTGAACACTGATTTTTTTTAACCAAATTTTTTTACATCTATTCACTATCTTTCTCGATGACACTTTACTTCGACAAGATAGACCAAATATAAAAAAGAAAAAAAATGAATTCACTACCTTGTGAATAGACTCTACTTTAGAATAATGTAAGAGTGAAAGAAACTTAATTATGGGTATAAAATATCTTTGATGGCAGTTTTTTTTGGAATTTAGTTAAAGAAATTCAAAAAATCAGGTAGTTGGAGTGTTTGAATCTATTTTAATAATGGGAAAGTAATGTTAATACTTCTATAAGACTATTTTGTTTTATAAATAGTTAATAGTGTGTTTTAAGCTCTCGAATCTTTATCTCCCATTACGTAAGAATATTAAACACTTTTTTCTACCAAAATACACAAATTATCCTAGAAAATAATTGAAATCCAAATAAGATTATGACAAAAATTGGTAGAAATTTTTGAAAATCTGGGTTATAGCTATCAAACTGCAGGATTTTGAGTTGGCTAGGGGTTCTTGATGGTGTTGTATCCATTTCCACCATTGAAAAACACTTCAAACACTCCAGTATTCTAATTTTTTTATTTTTTATTTATTGAGTTCTAACCAGAATTTATGGCATCCATAAACAACGCTTTTTTCTATGCTTTAACTACCTTTACACAAGATTATAAAAGATAGTTTTATCTCTTAGCAAGAGTGCTTCGTCATCATGTCTCTTAATCCAATCCATATATTTTTCTGTCGCATAGAATGCTTGCTCCTCATATATCTTGATTAAAGATTCAACATATTCAACATATCTTGTATCGGGTTTTCAAGATTATCAAAGATAATTTTATCTCGTACCAAGAGTGCTTCGTCATCATGTCTCTTAATCAAATCGATATATTTTTATGTTGCTTAGAATGCTTGCTCTTTGTAATGCCTGGAAAAAAATGTAAATATTTGATTTACTATAGTAAATATAAACTGAACTTGTTATTATTATTTGATTAAAATTTAAATGTAATCTGTTTCATTATGAGATGTAAGAAGTGTTTCCTTAAAGGATGGTAATTTCTCAAGGAGGAAGTTGTCCTCTTGAGGTGGAAAAGGCAGTTGCTGTGAAAGCAACCCTAACTACCTCCCCTAACTGGAAGAGTTTCCAGAGAAAAGGGGAGGAGGAGAGGGAAAAATTTGCACTATAGGGACAGGCAGAGGAGAAAACCAAAGAAAAAAAAAGGCTAAGTCTGGTGATGACCAGATAGCCCTGCACGTTGTGCGAGCAACTTGCAGAAGACTGTGGTCTAGCAAGTAAGCAAGGGGGGAGATTCTGGTCCTGAAGGATAAACCTCATGGTCGGGCGGATGAGAGACAACAGACCCAGATTCGGGTGACTTTCAAAAAGAACTTTCCAGCCAAAGAACTTCAGATATGTAAAGAAACACTTGGGTTGGGACTGATGTGGGAACTTTGCAATGCTTTATTTTTATTGTGAAAAAAGAATGTGGAAGGATCTTCTTACAGGGAACCATGGAGGAAACCTGAGAAGAGAGATGGGTGTCCTCCTAAAGAAACCTTTAATGATGCAAGAGCTCAGTAGTTTGTGAGGAGTTTAGTTTCTTGTTCTCTTTAAAAAAAAAATGGAGTTAAATGCAAGAGTGGTCTATAGGGAAATTTTATCCAAAGATTTGTAGAAATAATAGAAAACAGAAAACTCAGAGATTTATCACAGATTCAGAGTTTTCAAGAAGACTGACATTATAGTAACCCGAATCCATTCAACAATTAACAGAAAGACCGATAGCGGTTTTTCTCTCTACATATGCCTTAATATAAAGAAATGCAGGAAAGTTTGAAAGCTAAAATCATAACCCCGAAACACCATCAGTGGAATGATAAATAAATAGATTCTAAATAGAACGCTGAGGAGAAAAACCGCATCCGCAAGGGTATGCAGACTTCAAAACCAGAATCCCTTTGTTCATATTTGCATGCAGTTAAGAACTTAAATGACAACATTGCAAACACATAAATGTATATATATAAATGACAGAAGAACAAATCTTGAAAATCTCGTAACCATACGGAAGCGAGTAAACCTGAGAGATTAGATAATAGCATAAACCGGGGCTCTGAGGAGCATATTCATGTAGAGAACTTGTAAAATAAACGAACAAGAAGCTAGCAGTAAATAGAGCTAGACCCTATAGAAACTGTCAACATGCATCAACCTGCTAGGCATAAACCATTTTCACCATGCGGCGAATGCTACGCGGTATATCATGCAACATGAATTGCAAACCCATTGATAATCTGAGGAAATTGAAAACAATATATATATATAATTGCACTGTCACAACCATAATAACAATTCGATAACTCATGGAACCCTAACGAGGGTTAATGTATCATAGTGCATCAAGGAGAATCGCAACGCGTAGCAGAGAGGGCGTTCATCCCTATAACTTAACATAACTCGGATCTCAAGGACCTAAACAAACAAAAGAAAACTGAAGCATATTTAAATGAAAATGTGCATAGTCAGCAATGAAGCCGTAGTAAGCCACAGTATATTACTTAGGGAAACAACCCAAATAGTCCTTCCATGAATGGAATAATTACACAGCAAATTCATGAGAGAGCTTGAGGGCTTGTCAAATTGCATGATCAACAGTTCAGAAAACAATTTCGTGGAAAGGTTTTACCAATCCTGAAAGGAGTAGGGCAATCCTGTCCAAGTATAAGCCCTACCATAACTCTGTTACAATAAACAAAGAGAAGAATCTGTGAGGAATTTGGCTGGAGGGCCATTTCTAAACCAAAGGAATAACCCTTCATTTCATGCAATAGAATGAGTAAATTATCAAAGAGAATTTGGGGAATTGTAGGAACTTACCTATTAACCAAGCATTGAGAGGATAGGACCACCCTCGCATGATTTACTGGTGTTCGGCCCATAACCCTCGTCCACAGAAACAAAGACAAGCATGAAACATATTAGAGTTTCAGACAGAAAAACAAATGAAACCTGTAAGGGGAGAGGAAACGAAAAACTCAAAGATGGCATGATAAATCCTTACCAAAAGGCAACCACTGTTAAAACCAAGTGCACATCAATCCGGAGCTTAGCAGTGCACCAGAGTCATCACCATTCATCGACGCGAAGGAGTTCTGAATGAGTTCGACACCAGGAAGGAAGACAGAGCTGAGGCAAGGTTGAAAAAAGTGTTTCGGATAACCTCCACACTACGAGTAAACCTGGGTGATGCATATCGAATCAGCTCTGCCATCAGATGGGCTTCCTTGCACCCACATTGTCGATGCAAGGAGAAGCCCAAGGGTGCGAATGCAGAAAGTACATAGATCATATCCCATCACGTGACAGAGCCAACAAAACAGTAAATGCCAAAGCCAGGTGTAAGGAGCCAGCGGTGCCAACAATAAATATGGCAGATAATACTTTGTCCTCCGAGGAGATATTTACGTTTACGCACACAAAAGACAAGAAAACATTACCCATTGATAATTCAATTTTGATGCATGTGCATTAGTAAGTAATAAGGTTGACACAATTTAGTTGAAAAGCATGTATGGGTAGGATAATGTATGTTTTTCAGTAGAAAAAAAATTATTATTACTTGTAAGTTATTTCGTGGGTATATCACAAGTGGTATCAGAGCCCAGTATCAAAAATTGTGGTCTCTGGGTATTAGAACTGATAGATAGATAGATAGAATACAATTTATTTTCATCTCTATTGAGCAGTTAAAAAAAAAACACAGTTGATGCGTGACTGCTACTTTTCTTATGTTTAAGTACAGGAGAAAGACTGACAATATGAGAAGAGTAGACAGTGCATCACATAGATTTGTAGTGGGTTACGGACCTGCATTGAATAACCCCAACTTATGGGTACAACTTGGAGAGGAGGCTAGTAATACAAACCTTGCAATTTTGGAGACAGTACAGGAATTGAAAAATGAAATGGCCCGATTGCGGGAGGATAACGCAAGGTTAACAATGGAACAAGAGAGAATTATAAAAAGCCTATCTAACAAGAAAAATCAATAACCACTGAATCCCAGCATTGAGCAGCAAAGGATTTTAAAGGAACCGAGTCATCACACAGAACCTGAAGAGTTGGAAGGAAGGAAGGATGAATGATCTGATAATGCCTCCGAATAGTAGACATCAAAAAGGCAACAGATAGAGCTGCAAAGGGAATTCCGTAAGATCAAATTGCCACACTTTGATGGAGAACTGTTGGAAGCAGCCGAGGCGTGGTTGATTAATATGAACAAATATTTCCGGCTGTATGAATACGATCACAATCTCAAGGCGCGATTGGCCATTTTCCAATTACAAGGGAAAGCCACCCTATGGTGGGAAGAAGTTAAGATGGTAAGAGGATTAAGTGGAAAGATTATCACTTGGGAAAATTTTCAAAAATACTTTAAAGAAAGATACCTGACCGAACGTTTCTATGACGAAAATGCAAGAGAGTTCCATGAACTGCGATTGGGATAGCAAACTATGGATGAATTTATCGCTCGTTTAACTTCATTGCTCCGTTATGTGCCTTATATTCGGGAGGAAAAGGCTAAAGTACAGAGGTTTGTCAGTATTTTACCTTTGAGCATGAGGGAAAGAATCGAATTTGACAACCCAAAGATGATGGAAGAGGCCATATGTAAAGCCTGAATTTGCTACCAGGAAAGCAAGTAGAAGGGAGAAATCTTGGGTAAGAAATGGGTTGATAAGAAAGGTAGCAAGCTAGCTGGAAATACTAAAGGTAAACGAGGTGGTAGTAAAAAAGGATTCGCTAAGGGGCAAAACAACTAAAACATACAGAAGAACTCGCTCCAATTAAAGCCCCCCATTGAGTTCAGAACCAATGAATATCCTGGAGAAATAGACAGCGAAGGGATAGCAAGGCCTCTAGTGCAATGTTGGGGCTATGGTGGACCCCATTACGTTAAAAACTGCCCTCAACGAGAACGAACCGAACAAGTTTCCTAGATCTATGAAGCATCTACAGTTGGCGATGTAGGATGGAGTCTACCAAAGATTAATGCTGCTCTGGAAGATTGTTAGGTGGAGTAGCAGCCGACTATGGTGGAATTTGAAGGTAAACTCTTAGATCTTGTTGTAACTGTTTTAATTGATCATGGACCTACATTAAGTTATATTAGTCTTAAATTTGTGGAGCATTATAAGTTGCAACCTGTTAGGCTTAAGGACCCTTGGCTAGTACAGTTGGTAACAGGGGAAAAAAGACGGGTACTTGCTAAGGCCAAAAACTGCCCTTTAAAGATAGCAGGATAGCCAGTGACAAAAAATTTAAATGTTCTTCCCCTTGGCTCGTACGATATGCTGATTGGTATGGACTGGTTAGAAAAACACTGGTCCATAATTAATTGTAAAACCAAGACTATCCGTTATAAGGATGAGCTTGGAATAAAGCAAGAGATGTAGGGAATCAAGCGGCCAATGCAGATTCAGCCCATAACCGCCTCACAATTAGCAAAATGCATTAGGAAAGGATGTCAGATTTATGTCGTCCAAGTGGGCTATGCCAATTCGAAAGATAAAACAACCACATTGGAGAACATTCCTGTGATATAGGAATTCGCTGATGTGTTTCCGCAAGAGATTCCCAGACTGCCACCTAAAACTGACATAGATTTTACCATCGAAATGGTGCCAGGAGCAGCCTCGGTATCCCGAGCACCCTACAGAATGAGAATACCAGAATTGACAGAGTTAAAAATGCAATTACAGGAGCTGTTGGACAAAAACTACATTCACCCCAGTGTGTCACCCTGGGGAGCCCCGGTGTTGTTCGTTAAGATGAAGCACGAGACACTTCGCAAGTGTATGGATTATCATCAACTGAACAAATTGATGATCAAGAATAAGTATCCTCTACCCTGTATCAATGAAATATTTGATCAAGTAAAGGGAGCAACAATTTCTCAAAGACTGACTTGTGATCAGGGTATCAAGAAATCAAGATTAAAGAGGAAGACATAGCTAAGACAGCTTTTAGGACACGATATGGCCATTATGAATTTCTGGTGTTACCCTTTGGGTTGACCAACGACCCCGCAACTTTTATATGTCTAATGAATAGCGTATTTAATCGGTATTTGGATAAGTTCATGCTGATTTTCATTGAGGATGTACTGATTTATTCTCGGACTATGGAGGAGCACCAAGAGCACCTCAGATTAGTATTGCAAACCCTTTGAGAACACCAATTATATGCTAAGTTTAGCAAATGTGAATTATTCAAAGAACAGATACAATATTTGGGTCATATAATTAATAAGGAAGGAATAACAGTGGATCTCGAAAAGATAAGGACCATAATGGAATGGTCAGTACCTAGGGATGTGGCAAACATCCGATCTTTCATGGGGTTAGCAGGCTATTACGGATGGTTTGTGGAAGGATTTTCGAGAGTAGCTTATCCCATCACTTCCTTACAGAAAAAGGGAAGGGCTTTTAGGTGGACCCCTAAATGTCAAAAATGTTTCGAACAACTTAAATATCTGCTCACCACTGCACCCATTCTAAGCAAAGCTGATCCCAGGAAAGATTATGTCGTGCGCGTGGACGCAAGTAAAGAAGGGGTAGGGGGTGTGTTAATGCATGAAGGGAAGGTGATAACATACGAATGAAGAAAATTAAAAGAGCATGAGCAGAAATATTCCGCTTATGATCTAGAGTTGGCAGCTATCATTCATGCCTTGAAAATGTGGCAGCGTTATCTTATGGGAAGAAAATTTCTATTACTGACGGACCACCACAGTCTGACCAATTCTTTTAGCCAGCCCACTCTAAATGCCAGGCAAGCATGGTGGGTAGATTTCTTAAGTGGTTTTGATTTCGAGATCAAGAATTTGAAAGGGTAAGAGAACCAAGTGGCGGATGCTTTAAGTAGGAAATTGCAACGTCTATACGAGACTTCTTGTAGTGAGGGGAGGAACCCCTTGGGAGAAATGATTAAAAGAGCAGCAGGACAAGATACTGCTTATCAGCAAATAAAACAGCAAGTTTAGCACTCAACCAGTAAGGAAGAACAACCATATTATGCTCTGGATGCTGCTGGAATGTTGTATTACTTGAAAAGTTTGTACGTACTCAATCAGAACAACGTTAAAAATCTGATTTTGGATGAATATCACAAGAGTCATTATGCTGGACACCCAGGATATTAGAAAATGATCACTGCACTTCGAAAAGAATATTATTGGTTGGGCATAAAAAAGATATGGTTGGATACTTGGCACATTGTCTGGAATGCTAACAAATTAAAGCAGAACACCAACACCCTATCAGGTTATTACAACCATTACCTATCCCAGAATGGAAGTGGGAAACCATCTCTATCGATTCTATAATAAGCTTGCCTAAGTAAAAAAGAAATAACGACTCCATCATGGTGGTGGTGGACAAGCTGAGTAAGTCAACACATTTTATACCGGTTCAATCTACTTACAGAGATATGTAGATCGCCCATGTTTTCATGCAAAATATATTTAAGTTACATGGGTTACCAAAGACAATAATCTCAGATCATGATGTAAAATTTACATCGATCTTTTGGAGAACACTGTTCGAGGAATTGGGGACTCAGCTGAATTTCAGTATGGCTTATCACCCACAAACTGACGGGCAAATGGAATGGGTGAACCAGGTGGTGGAAGACATGCTAAGAGCAGATGTGATGCAACAACCAATCAAGTGGGAGGACTACCTGCACTTGGTTGAGTTCGCATACAATAATGGCTATCATGCATCACTACAAATGAGCCCATTTGAAGTATTGTACGGGTGAAAGTGCCGCACCCCTTCAAGCTGGGGTGGACCGGAAGATAGGTTGATGTGAGGTCTCGGAATGCTTAAGGAAATGGAGGAAATGGTTAAAAAGGTACGTTCTAATCTGAAAGCATCCCAAGATAGGCAAAAGAAGTTTGTTGATGGGAAAAGGAGGTTTAAGATGTATCAAGTCAGTGATCATGTGTATGTGAGAATTCGAGAAAAAAAGGCACGTTACAATGGAACGGGTGCACTAAGTTGGCACCCCGATTTTGTCGACCTTTCCAGGTCTTGGCCAAGATTAGGCTGGTAGCATACTAGCTCGTGCTGCCAAGTCATATACGGGTCCACAATGTTTTTCATGTTTCCGTGTTAAAAAAGTATTTATGATCCTAAGCATGTAATCAGCTGGCAAGATATATAGGTAAGAAATAGCTCTGGTAGATTAATCTAAATCAGTTATGTTAAAGAAAAAGTTGATTTAAGATGTTGCATGTTTCAGGTCGAATTAGAAGGAGAAATCTTGGTTTGAACCACTAAACATCCTCGACCGGAGAAAAGTAATGCTACGGAAACTGGTTATTACCCAAGTTAAAGTGCAGTGGTGGCACTTTGGGCCCAATGAGGCCACTTGGGAAGATGAAGAACTTATGAAAAAGACTTATCCAGGGTTGTTCATGCCTGAAAGACATCGGGACAATGTCCAATCTCAGGGGAGGGAGATGTAATGCCCCGGGAAAAAAATGTAAATATTTGATTTACTGTGGTAAATATAAACTGAACTTGTTATTATTATTTGATTAAAATTTAAATATAGTCTATTTCATTATGAGATGTAAGAAGTGTTTCCTTAAAGGATGGTAATTTCTCAAGGAGGAAGTTGTTCTCTTGAGGTGGAAAAGAGAGTTGTTGTGAAAGCAACCCTAACTACCTCCCCTAACTAGAAGATTTTCCCTAGAAAAAGAGAGGAGCGGAGGGAAAAATTTGCGCTGTAGGGATAGGCAAAGGAGAACAAACCCAAGAAAAAAGGGCTAAGTATTGTGATGACCAGATAGCCCTGCACACTGTGCGAGAAACTTGTGTAAGACTATGGTCTAGCAAGTAAGCAAGCAGGGAGATTCTGGTCATGGACGGGTGGATGAGAGACAACAGACCCAGATTCAGGTGACTTTCAAGAAGAACTTTCCACCCGGAGAACTCTAGGTATGTAAAGAAACCCTTGGGTTAGGACTGTTGTGGGAACTTTGCAGTTTTTTATTTTTATTGTGAAAAAAAGGGTGTGGAAGGATCTTCTTACAGGGAATCATGGAGGAAATTTGAGAAGAGATATGGCTGTCCTACTAAGGAACATTTAATGATGTAAGAGCTCAGTAGTTTGTGAGAAGTTTAGTTTCTTGTTCTGTTTAAAAAAAATGGAGGTAAATGCAAGAGTGGTATGTAGGGAAATTTTATCCAAAGATTTGTAGAAATAATAGAAAATAGAAAACTCAGAGATTTATCACAAATATAGAGTTTTCAAGAAGACTGACATTATAGTATCCTGAATCCATTCAACAATTAACAGAAAGACTGATAGGGGTTTTTCTCTCTACATTTGCCTTAATATAAAGAAATGCAGGAAATTTTAAAAGCTAAAATCAGTACCCCGGAACACCATCATTGGAATGATAAAGAAATAGATTCTAAAGAGAACACTAAAGAGCAAAACTACATCAACAAGCATATGTAGACTTAAAAACCAAAATCCCTTTGTTCCTATTTAGATGTAGTAAGAACTTAAATGACATCATTTCAAACACATAGATGTATATATATAAATGACAGAAGAACAAATATTGAAAATCTCGTAACCATACGGAAGCAAGTAAAACTGAGAGATTAGATAATAGCATAAACCTGGACTATAGGTGATCCGAATCGAATCCATAGAAAGACTGTCAAGAACCATGACTGAATCAGGTTGAACAAATCTCTAATGAAATCCAAAACAACATCAAAAACGCCTAGAACCAGTGGCCATGGCAGCTGACGTGGAATGACGAGGACCTCGGTCAAAGTGCGCTGACCGAGGCCCATGGAGATCGTACAGGTGGCCAAAGTAGCCCCTGGGAGCCCCAGATCGGGAAAAGAAGGTGATTTTTGATACGTGATTAGCACTAATCATGCATCACTGGGAAAACAGGGCCAAAATAGAAAAACTCGAGCACCCGATCATGTGGGGGAACCAGAAGACCGTGGCCAGAAAAAGGTAAAAGCACTAAAGTACAAAGGCGGGACCCATGCTGTGGAAACCAACAGTTTTGATTGGGGTTCCCTTGAACGGTAAGAGGTTTTGGATAGGAGAAGAGCGATCCCCTACACCGATCGACGTGTGGCGGCAGAGGAGAGAGAAAACCGCCATTGATCACGTGTGATCGGTCGAGCAAGTCAACCACGCTCGATGTGCGTATGACATCAGATCTTGAGGAGCCTAGATCGGATGGTTGAGATTGCACCTGATGGAAAGAAGCAAAATCAAGAGGGAATTAAACCACATTCTAAAGGGATTTGGAGTCCGTTTGACCGCCACAGTGGAGGAGGAAGGCATCCATGACGTAAGTGAAGAAACGAACCGACGAAGCATGCTGGCACCAGTTAGATGGGGACACATGGCCACTCCTTGGGCATTCATGCTCACGCCGAACAGGGAACTCCAAGCACAGCTGAAGAAGGAGAATCAGCGCAGGCGGAAGAGGAACCAAACAAGCATAGGGACCGAATGGTTAAAGCCATGAATAGAGACAGTCGAATGGAGAAGAGTTGATTGGGAACCCGAATTGAGACGAGTCCAAGCAATGAAGAGAGACAGTAAAGAGTGAACCTTGAGAGGGGGACTGAACACAAAGAATAGTAAAGCCAAGCAGAAGAGACAGAGGGTCGAGCTGACCATAGGCAGTGTCGAGCACCAGAGAGCTTGAAGATTCAAGCCTTCCCATAGAGGAATCTGTCCAGACTGAGCATCACATTTGGCTCTTTCCACTGTATACCAAGGGTCACAGAGCTGGTAGGAAGAAAAAGATTCTGTGAACTCCGAGTGGCTTGGAGAATCCAAGAACCACCCTGCCAAGCAAAATCTGCTTCAGGAGAACTCATATTGAGTCTCACAATAAAACAAGGCCACCATTGAAGCTGGATCAGAGACATAACCCTGGAGAATAGGGTGAATTTTCCTTATTAAAAATTGTTTATGTCTTTACGTTGCTTACTGTATTTCTCTGCTGTCTTTCCATTCATTTTATGTGTATTGGCAATCTGATCGATCCATTTTTTCAATATCACAGAACACAAACACCAGCACATGAGTCTGTAATACCTTTTGTTTAATAAATCTTCAACTGAGCTCACTCATAGGGTGATTAGCAGATCAAGTGGTATCAGAGCTCTAGGCTGTAAGGTTAGACAAGCTTGTGTTGGTTTAGCTGTGAATTCTCACTAGATCAAAGCTCAAATTAGGAGAAGGAGGGTTGGTGGAAACTAATTCTGAAATTGGGAGAGTCTATTTTCGGAAGACAATGTCAGAGGAAGGTACTATAGGGCCAAACCCTCAATTCATAGAAAGTTTCCTAGCTATAAAGTCTATGGTAGAAGAAATGTATAGGAACTTTAGAAAGCATAAGGATGAAGATTCATCAGGCTCTAAACAAGATAAAGAAGAAGATGAATCTCATTCCCATGACCACTCAAAAGAAAAGGGAAAAGAAGAAAGCTTCCCTACACCTCCTAATAGCCCTGTGCATCATAACAAATCATCTTTGATTAAAATAGATTTTAAACTTGATTTTCCTATATATGATGGAGAGATAAATGTTGAAAATTTGGACAATTAAATTAGACAAATTGATGTGTATTGCAGAGTACAGAACATAGACTCAGACAAGAGTAAGATTCAGCTGGAAAGCCTACGCGTAGGAGGCACTGCCTTGGTCTGGTGGGAAGGCAGAACCCAAGCTAATATGAAGAAGCATGGTAGGACCATCTCTTTCTGGGGTGAATTTGTTATTACAACCAAAAATCAGTTCTATCCATTGGCCTACATGCAACAAGCCATGATGAGTTGGCAAACTCTTCAGTAGTTGAAAGGGCAAAGTGTGCAAGGGTATACTCAAGAGTTCAGAAAGACAGCATTTATGTTGGGTATCTCATTAGACTCACCAGAAACTATTTGTAGTACATTTGTGGTCTACACAGCTACATGAGGCATACCATCCTCATGTTTAATCCCACTAGTATAGATGAGGTATTTGTACAAGCTACTCATCTAGAAGCTAGAGGATAGAATGGAAATCTAGAAGTTGGGGGACCATCCCAACCCATTGTAAGCAAGAGCAAGGAGAAAATAAAGCAAAAGTGGAAAGCAAGGAAGGCTAACACTACACAAAAGGGTAAAGCTTCATGCACTCACTGTAAAAAGGAGGATCATGATGATGAGCACTGTTGGATTTTGCATCCAGAGCTGAGACCTAAGAAGCCCAAGGGAAAGAAGAAGAAGATTGTTGCAGCTATTCAGAAAGATTTGGGGTCAGACTCGGGAGACGAAACAATCGTTGTAGCCACAGGTATAAAAGGTAAGAATTCTGAAGCATCTACTAGTAATTCTGCTCAATCTTTTATTGATGAAGAACTTGAGAGAAAAAGACATGAGCTTTTCCATATTCAAGTTGTTTCCAAAAATCAAAAGATTGATACTTTGTTTGATAGTGGCTCAGAAGTGAATCTAGTTTCTGAAGCAATTGTAAAGAAATTGGGATTAACAAGTACAACTCATAAGAAACCGTACCCATTAGGATGGTTGAATGATAAAGCACAACTACAACTGACTAGACAGTGCAAACTCAAGTTTTCTTTTGGGTCAACATTTGTAGATGAGGTTGAGTTAGATGTAATTCCCTTGGATATATGTGGAATTGTTTTAGGAAGTCCTTACTTGTATGATAGAAAGTTTATTTTCTATAGAGCTAAGAACAAGTATCTACTTATTACAGATGGAATCTAATACTTTGTAAGAGCTCATAAGCTCAAGATTAATTATACTCTCATAAACTCAGGAAAGATGAAAAGAATGATAAATTCCTGCAAACAATTCTTACTAATCGTTGTAAAGGAAAAAAAACAGATAAAACCAATGCATTTGAGGGCTATAATTCTGATCAGCAAGCTAATATAGAAAATATTGTTTCAAAGTATGATGTCCTCTTTCAAGAACCTCAAGGTCAGCCACCCAAAAACGGAATAGTACATGATATTATTTTGCAACAAGATGTTTCTTTGCCTAACATTGGGATGTACAGGTTATTTTCTTTAGAGAATGCCGAAATCAAGAAGTAGGTGCAGGAGTTGCTCGCGAAAGGGTTCATCAGGCCTAGCACATCACCTTGTGGGTCACCAATTGTTTTGGTGAGAAAGAAAGATGGCCCATGGAGAATGTGCATTGACTACCAAGCACTAAATAAGATAACAATAAAAAATCGTTATCCTCTTCCTTGCATAGATGATCTTTTAGATCAATTGAAGGAAGCTGTTTATTTCACCAAGATGGATTTGCACAGTGGATACCATTAGGTCAGAGTTGCAGAGAAAGATGCATGGAAGACTTCTTTCAAAACAAAGCAGGGATTGTATGAATGGTTGGTTATGCCTTTTGGCCTAACTAAGGCTCCTGCTACTTTCATGAGATTAATGAATGATGTACTCAGAACTTTTCTTGATGATTTTGTTATTGTATATTTAGATGACATTCTGATTTTTAGTAAAATGTGGGAAGAACATTTAAAACATGTTAAGCATACATTAGATGTTTTGAAAAGAGAAAAACTTAATGTTAAACTCTCTATATCTAAATTTGGCAAAACCTCTCTAAATTATTTGGGTCACACAGTAGGGGGAGGGGAATTGAAAATAGATCCCTCTAACGTGGCAATCATTCTAAACTGGTCTAAACCCAAGTCTGCTACAGAAGTGCGAAGCTTCTTAGGAGCAACACAATATTGCAGGAAGTTCACTTCCAATTTTTCCTCAATTGTAGCTCCCTTGCATGCTTTGATAGGATTGAACAAGGTGTTTCAGTGGGGAGGAAAATAATAGAAAGCCTTCGACACCTTGAAAGAAAAAATTAGTACAACACTTGTACTAGCACTGTTAGATCTACAAAGACCATTTGAGATCCAAACTGATGCTAGTGACTATGCCATGGGAGCAGTGTTGACACAGCATGGTAAACCCATATGTTATCATTTTGAGACTTTTAATCCTACAGTAGTTAACTATCCTACATATGATAAAGAATTGTATAGATTAGTTCAGAGTGTGAAAAAGTGGAAACATTACTTAATGGGCAAAGAAATAGTAATACATACTGATCATCAGCCACTTCAATATGTACACTCCCAAACTAAGTTGCAACAATTAAGATATTACAGATGGATGGGTTTTCTACAACAGTTTCATTTAGTCATCATATATAAAAAGGGCATATATAACAAGGTTGCAGACATGTTATCTAGACCCATTATAAATGCATCTACCATACTCAAGCATAATTTTGTGCTGCATGAAAGCTACATAGAACAGTATGCTCAGGATATGGACTTTAAGGATTTATATGCAACTTTGAGTCAAGGCAAAAGAGTAGAAGAATTGGACTATCATGTGAAGGACCAACTCTTACATCATTGTGGGAAACTCTACATTCCAAAATTGAGAGAGCAAAGATAATTAGGGAAGCCCACACGTCTCTGATATCACGTCATTTTGGAGTAAGTAAAACAGTTTCATAGCTGCAAATGTTCTGCTATTGGCCGAAAATGAGTGAGATAGTTTCTACATATGTAAAGGGGTGTGCTATGTGTGCTAAAAGCAAGTCCAGCAACAGAAAACTAGGCTTGTACACTCCATTGCCAGTTCCTACTCACCCTTGGGGTATATTTTCCATGGATTTTGTTGGAGGACTACCTAAATCTAGGAAAGGTCATGATTATCTATATGTTGTTGTGGATAGGTTCAACAAAATGTGTATTTTGATACCCTGTAGTAAACATATTACAGCTTAACAAACTGCAAAATTGTTCTTTGAACATGTATGGGTTCATTTTGGATTGCCCACTTCTATTGTATTAGATCGAGACACCCGATTTGTAGGGAAGTTTTGGTCAAGTCTGTGGGAACTAATGGACACCAAATTAAAGAGAAGCACAAATTTTCATCCACAAACAGATGGCTAGACAAAAGTAGTTAACAGGACGGTGATCCAGATACTGAGAGAATACTGCAGCAAACTTCCTAAGCTTTGGGATGAAAACTTGTGTTATGTGCAACATGCTCAGAATAGAGCCAAACACTCTTCTACACAGGTATCTCCTTTTGAGACCTGTTTGGGTTTCATACTAAGGTCTCCTTTGGATTTTGTCTTTGGTAAAGATACCATGGTTGATGAACACAATGATGTGGACAGGGCAACTAGGTTCATTGAACAGATCCAGGAAGCCCACCAGGCAGTGCAGGAACAACTAGAAAAAATCCAGGCCAAGTACAAGGCTAGGCATGATAAGCATCAGATGGAGCATAGTTTTCAAGTTGGAGACCAAGTCTGGTTGTATATTAGCAAGGACAGGATGCAAGGTGAAGGTAAAAAGCTAAAACCTATCAGGTATGGACCCTTCAGGATACTTGAGAAGATTGGTGAAAATGCTTTTCGTCTTGACCTACCAGCTTACATGCCCATCTACTCAGTCGTGAACGCAGATTGCTTGAGGTTGTTTGAAACTTCAATGATTGAGGACCCTGAAGAGTAGAGTCAATTACATTTTGTTGATGACCTGCTACTTGAATATCTTAATGAGTTATGGGAAGACACAGTGTTGGACAAGAAGGTAAGGACGACACGCAGTGGACAGGTGGAATACCTCAGGATTGGGCTTAAAGGTTCGAAGCTGAGCAGTGCGAAGTGGATTGAGATTGGGCAGGTGAGACAACAATTTCCTCACTTAGTCGATGCTTGAAGAAAACCAACTTTTGGTGGTCCAAAAGCTTTTTCAATAGGAAGGCCATGATCCAAATCGGATCCATAGAAATACTCTCAAGAACCATGACTGAATCAGGTCAAACAAATCTCTAATGAAATCCAAAACAACATCAAAAACACCTGGAACCAGTGGCCATGGCAGCCGACCTGGAATGACGAGGACCTCGGTCAAAGTGCACTGACCAAGGCCAATGGAGAACGTACAGGAGGCCAATGTAGCCCATGAGAGCCCCCGATCACGAAAATGAGGTGATTTTCGATGCGCTAATCGCACATCGCTGGGTGAACACGACCAAAATGGGAAAGCTCGAGCACCCAGTCACATGGGGGAACCAAAGGACCGCGGGTGGAAAAAGGTAAAAGCACTAAAGCACAAAGGTGGGACCCGTGCCGTGGAAACCGGTGGTTTTGATCGGGGTGCCCTTGAATGGTAAGAGGTTTTGGATAGGAGCGGAGGGATCCCATACACCGATCAATGTGTGGCAGCGGAGGAGAGAGAAAACCACCGTTGATCGTGAATTATCGATCGAGCAGGCCAACCACACTCGATGTGCATATGACGTCGGATCTTGAGGAGCCCAGATCAGATGGCTGAGATTGTGCCCGATGGAAAGAAGTGGAATCAACAGGGAATTAAGCCGCGTTATAAAGGGATTTGGAGTCCGTTTTACCGCCACGGTTGAGGAGGAATGCATCCATGATGTAATTGAAGAAACAAATTGACGAAGCATGCTGGCACCAGTTAGATGGGGACATGTGGCCACTCCCTGGGCATTCATGCTGACGTCGAATAGGGAACTCCAAGCACAGCTGCGGAAGGAGAATCGGCGTAGGCGGAAGAGGAACCAAACAGGCATACAGACAGAATGGCTAAAGCCATGAATAGAGACAGTCAAATGGAGAAGAGTTGATTGGGAATCTGAATTAAGAGGAGTCCAAGCGACCAAGAGAGACAGTGAACAGTGAACCCTGAGAGGGGGACTGAACACAGAGAACAGTAAAGCCAAGTAGAGGAGACAGAGGGCCGAGTTGACCATAGGCAGCGTCCAGTACCAGAGAGCTTGAAGATTCAAGCCTTCCCATAGAGGAATATGTCCGGATTGAGCATCACATTTAGCTCTTTCCCCTGTAGACCAAGGATCACAAAGCTGGTAGGAAGAAAAAGAGTCTGTGAACTCTGAGTGGCTTGGGGAATTCAAGAACCACCTTGCCAAGCAAAATCTACTTCAGGAGAACTCATATTGAGTCCCTGTGTTGTAATTACTCTGCTGAAAGACATAATAAAACAAGGCCACCACTGAAGCTGGACCGGAGACATAACCCTAGAGAATAGGGTGAACTCCTTATTAAAAATTTCTTGTGTCTTTACATTGCTTACTATATTTCTCTACTATCTTTCCATTCATTTTCTGTGTATTGGCAATCTGATCGATCCGTTGTTTCAATAACACAGAACACACACACCAGCACATGAGTCTGTAATACCTTTTGTTTAATAAATCTTCAACTGAGGTCACTCATAGGGTGATTATCAGATCACTAAGGAGCGTATTCATTTAGAGAACTTGTAAAATAAAATGAATAAGAAGCTAGCAGTAAATAGAGCTAGACCCTATAGCAACTTTCAGCGCGCATCAACCTGCTAGGCATAAACCATTTTCACCATGCGGCGAATGCTATGCAGTATATCATACAACATGAATCGCAAACCCATTAACAATCTGAGGAAATTCAGAACGATATGTATAATATTATATATATATATATTATATATTATAGATAATTGCACTGTCACAACCATAATAACAATTCGATAGCTCATGTATCCCTAACGAGGGTTAATGTATCATAGTGCATCAAGGATAATCGCAACGCACAACAGAGAGGGTGTTCATCCCTATAACTTAACATAACTCAGTTCTTAAGGACCTAAACAAACAAAAGAAAACTGAAGCATATTTAAATGAAAATCTGCATAGACAACAATGAAGCCGTAGTAAGCCACAATATATTACTCAGGGAAACAACCTGAATAGTCCTTCCATAAATGGAATAATTAAATAGAAAATTCATGAGAGAGCGAAGGCTTGTCAAATTGCATGGTCAACAGTTCGGAAAACAATTTCGAGGAAATGTTTTCCCAACCCTGAAAGGAGTAGGGAAATCTTGTCCAAGTATAAGCCATGCCATAACTCTGTTACAATAAAGGAAGAGAAGAATCCGTGAGGAGTTGGGCCGTAGGGCCATTTCTAAACCGAAGGAAGAACCCTTCATTTCATGCAACAAAATGAGTAAACTATCAAAGAGAATTTTGGGAATCGTAGGAACTTACCTGTTAACCAAGCATTGAGAGGATAGGACCACCCTCGCGTGATTCACTGGTGGTCGGCCCATAACCCTCATCCATAGAAACAAAGACAAGCATGAAACATGTTAGAGTTTCGGACATAAAAACAAATGAAACATGTAAGGGGAGAGGAAATGAAAAACTCAAAGATGGCATGATAAATCCTTACCAAAAGGCAACCACTATTAAAACTAGGTCCAAATTGATCTAGAACTTGGCAGTGCACTAGAGTCATCAGCATTCATCGACGAGAAGGAGTTTTGAATGAGTTCGGCGCTAGGAAGGAAGACGAAGCTAAGCCAAGGCCGAAACAAGTGTTTTGGATAACCTCCACACTACGAGTAAACCTGGGTGATGCATATTGAATCAACTCTACCTTCGGATGTGCTTCCTTGCACCCACGTCATTGATGTGGGAAGAAGCTCGAGGGCATGAAAGCAGAAGGTACGTAGATCATACCCCATCACGTGATAGAGCCATCAAAATAGTAAATGCCAAAGTCACGTGTAAGGAGCTAGTGGTGCCAACAATAAATCCGGTAGATAATACTCTGTCCTCCGAGGAGATATTTATGTTTATGCACATAAATGACAAGAAAACATTACCCATTGATAATTCCATTTTGATGAATGTGCATTAGAAAGTAATAATGTTGACACAATTGAGTTGAAAAGCATGTATGGGTAGGATAGTGTATGCTTTTACGTAGAAGAAAAAATTATTATTACTTGTAAGTTATTTTGTGAGTATATCACACTCTTCATATATCTTGATTATATCTTCAACATATTCAACATATCTTGAATCAGGTCTTTAGTAAAAAACCCGAAAGAAGCATATTCGACATCTTTGTAAATTTTGGAACATTCTATGCATCAATAACATTTAATAAAGCACAAGAAATTTATTTTTTCAATAGCACTGTATTCAATATTTCAAATTTGTGATTGAAGCTACAAGTATCCATGCAAATCCTAGTATCATTTTTCATCATTGACGCAATAATCCTGGTAATGTTGCATTTTGTGAATTGGCCTTCAGAAAATGGTGCTTTAAATAAGGTAGCAAATTCATTGAGTATACCTCCTACGTGTGCCTTCCTTATGTGTACTATAAGGTAAATAAGATGTTAAGTAAATGAGTATGATAAATTATTATGTTATACATTATTTATAAGGGGTATTTTATTGTTGTGTTATGAAATATTATACAAATTATAAATTTCAAAATTTGAATTAAACCAATAAAAAAAATTATATTATAAATTATATTTAATATTTTCTAAAAAAAATATCTTAATATATTTTTTTATTTTTACTTAAAAAAAATTAAAATCAATAAGAAAAAGTCTACTGTTTTCTTATTGAAATGAGTATACTCCAAAAGTATATATATTTTCTTCTAGTCTAGAAATTCTTGGAAAACTCCAAAATACATATCAACCTTGGTAGTGTCAAATTGGACAAAAGGAAAGAATTCGACCTCTTGGAAAAGCTATATAAAGAAGAAATTCAACTTCATTTATAGCCCACTCTCCCTCAAGAGGGATCTCTACTACTTATTTATTTTAATATATTTTTAATTTCCAAAAAAAATTAAAATCAGAAAGAGTACAAAATTGAGTTCATACATAGATACTACTATGTTGCTAAAAAAATTTAGACATTTGTATATTGATTTTTTATTAACAATTAGTAGTGTCTTCAAAGTCTTAGGGCTTCGCATTCATAAACTTTATTGATAGATATCCAATGACTTTATAAACAACTAAACAACGTGTTTATATTGATGGGTAGATTTTTCAATGTTTACTCGAGGATAATCACGATGTAGAAAATCATAAAGCTAATTTTTTTTTTTTAAGTGATATGGTCACAATTTAGCTTATCTATCACTATCATTTTTTATTACAATACCCATTTTAGACGGCATTATTGCACACTTGGATTACAAACTCGGATATTCAATTACTTTCCAGTCAAAGTTGACACATTAGTGTGACTTTAGCATTTATTATTTCCAAAATAAGCAGCGTGAGAGGAATCTCCAGATTATTCAAAATTGTTACAAACTAGCCGGGCACTCTTCAACTATATATTCTTCATTCTAAGGTTTGCTATGGATACAACAACTAATTCTACATGGAATTATCACGTTCCTATAAAAGTGCAACAGAAAGTTACTTCATTTTTGCAACAACATTCATGGCCACAACAAAAAGGCTACTTCATTTTTACAGCTTTTTAACATACACATGGCGACATGAAGCACTCTATAGAGATTAAGAACATTACAAGACCCTTCACTATCATCATCAAGTAGCAACTCTATATAGAATCTCTATTTCATATGAAACACACATTACAAACTCCGATTAATTTCTTATGACCCAAAGAGAACCGTTAAGAAAGGAGGTGCCAATGTCTTAGTGTTATTTGTCTGCACAATTGGCAATTCAACCTATCATAATGTCAATCCATGCAATTTATATGAACCATTTTTGCTTAAATATGATATAAGAATTTCCCGCCATTATTTTTTTCTTTTCATATTTTCAACATCCGTTAGATGAAGATACTTGTTGAACCCATGCGTGGCCAAGGTATTCATAGAGGATGAGTTTAAGCATCATTTCGTAATATTTAACCAGATGTGGGACCTCTATTTTTTGAACATTCAAGATTTGATGCATGTAACAAAGGCACCCTACATTTATGAGTACTTTATTAGCTAAAAAGAACTCTATTTATGAGTACTTTATTAGTACCGGTCTTATCGTTTACTATACTCAAATTGACTTTTGATTAGTTTGTGGTTTTTTCTCAATTTAAACTAAAAATTTGGAAACATGTTAAATATTTCTATTTTCTTGTATATTTAGAAATAATTTTCTAATTTATGGAAATTTTTATTTCTAATTTTTCATTGGCTTAGTGAAGGTCGAGGGTGATTTATTTTCTGTATTTTTTAGTGCCTCACAAATCATTAAAAAAAAAAAAAAACCTAATTTAGTGAGTGATAGGGTTTCAGGACCCTTATGTAAGTGAGGGGGTGGAGAGGTGTGGTCTGAATGAATATGCGTAGGAAACGTTTATATATTAATTTAATATCATATTGTTACTATTTTGTTGTCCAAAGAAAAACTGTATAGAGAATAAAGTGCCTTATGTATTCAAAGGAAGCTCTTAAATATTAATTTAGTATGGTCAATGCATGAATATGAGTTACAATTTTGGAAATGTGGTGATGAAATTTCAAAATTTTACTCTCTTAACGAAATGAATCCCTAAAAATTCATACAAGCACTACAAATTTTATTCAAAGGAAAAATACAATTTGTGTAGAGAATAAGGTGCCTTATGTACACAAAGGAAGCTCTTAAATATTAATTCAGCACGGTGAACACATGAATATGGGTTACAATTTTGGAAACGTGGCGATGAAATTTCAAAATTACTTTCTTATCAAATGAATCCCTAAAAATTCATATAAGCGCTCAAAATTTTATTCAAACGAAAAACATTATTTGTGGATAATAACGTTGTTGTCATGATCACATTTTTTTGCAAAAAAAATTAGTGTCATATAATCTACAATTTTTCATTAAATGAAATGCTTGTCCTTGCAAATTTTTGAACATCTTAAGAGGTATGTGTGTTCACATCAGATGAATTAGCATCAAATATATATATATATGAGCATGATTTATACGGAGATAACTAAATTTTTCATGTTAATTTTTTTTTTAATTCAAAAATATATTTTTTAGTATTTTTCAAAATTGGCCAAGTAATATTTCAATTACATTTTGATGTAATATTTTTTTCAACTATTTAAATAAATTGAAAAACCAAGGGTACCCTTTTAGAAAAGACTTACAAACAAAGATAGTGGTATTTTATGAAATTTTTTTGTTGTGTATATTTTATGTTATTGATTTCTCATTTAGACCCTTTGAAATTGTCGGAACAAATTTCAAGCATAATGATTAAAAGAAAATAGATGAAAAATATCATATGAATTCAAAAATGTCAAACTCATATTCCATTTGATAGAGGATTCCTTCGCGAATACAACATGATCAACTCTACCACCTAATGACAAGCACTGCCTTAAGTCTACTAGGGTACAAAATGGTATTGTAGAGAAATGTACAGAAGGGAAGTTAAGCATATGTTTTTTTAGCTCTCAGCAGCTCGATCGAGCACTTAAAGCACTCGATCGATTGTTTAAGGTAATAATTCAAATAACTTGATCATGAGTTTAAGAAAACATTAATCATGCCCTTAACGTAGTTAACAATCACTATAAGAAAAAAGGTCATTGGTGAGGGTCATGCTTGTAACAGACCTTTAAGGTACATCACTAATGTCACATATGGTGACAGTCTTTAAAAAGCGTTGTTGTAATTTTATATAGTGATGGCCCTTTACGGGTTTTCACCAAAGACATTTTCAATGAAACTTTTGGTGAGGGTCGTTAAAGGCATGTCGTTAATTCTCTCTTTGGTGACACTTTTAGTGAGGGTCATTAAAGGCCTATCACTAATTTTCTCTTTGGTGACACTTCTAGTGGTGATCTTTTATTTACCTTCACCAATGATATTTTTAGTTACTTTTGGTGACGGTCAATAAATATTTGTCATCATTGATCATTCCAATGAGTTTTTGATGATGCTTCATCCCTGCGACAGACCTTTAAGATCCATCACCAATGTCGCATATGGTGACGGTCTTTAAAAAATCATGGTTGTAAGTGTATATAGTGATGGTCCTTTAAATTTTGTCACCAAAGCCATTTTCAATGACACTTGTGGTGAAGGTCGCTAAAGGTCTGTCACTAATTATCTTTTTGGTGACACTTTTGGTGAGAGTCGTTAAAGGCTCGTCACCAATTCTCTCATTGGTGACATTTCTAGTGACGATCTTTTATTGACCATCACCAATGCTCTTTTGGTTATTTTTGGTGACAGTCAAAAAATGTTCGTCATCATTGATTATTCCAATGATTTTTTGATGATGCTATGTACCTATTACTATATCTTTTGTCAAAAGATAACGAATAAAGACCATTGTTGTGGAATCTTTTTAATTATGTGTCCAATGTCATACTGGTTATAATAGTCAGTCAATTTTTTAATAAGTAATTAGTGTGTATCATTTCCCTCAAGTCAAAAGAATATATTTTTTCTATGAATCATCACATGGTTCATCTCTATTAGGTTTATTATCTAGCAAATTTACTTTAAATAATGTTCCACTAGTTTGTGTATGAACTATATTAATTAATACATAATCAAGATTTGTCAATTCTATTAATGAGAGAGACCTAACACTCCTCAACACTCATGGAACACCTTAACATGCTTTAGAACAATAAACTAACATTTATTGGCACCTCCCGTGCCTTGGAACATCTTTGTACGTGGAACATCTTTGTACCTAGAACATCTTGCCATGAGTAGGATTCCCAAGCACATTTTGGCATGCCCTAGCATAGCATAGAACTCCCCTATCATGTGTTCGCATGATGTGTAGTCCCTAGCATGCCTTGGAACACCTTCGCATAACATTCCATTGAGAAACATTAACACTTGGAACACATTGGCACTTGGCATGTGTTGGAACATATTATTATTTTGTCCAACATGCCCCTTTTGAAAAAGATAAAGCCCTGACTTATTAACCCTCTTATGTGTTCATTTCTTTGCATTTTAGCTTAGTTATTCCTTTTATTTCCATGAAAATCCTTGATGCATATTGGCATACTTTGGCACCATGCACATTCTAGCATGGCTTAACACCTGCCATGCATTGGCACTATTTGGCACATGTTAGCACACCCCAGAACTACCTAGCACACTCTAGAACTTCTTGACATTCTTTGATATTCCCTAGCATGCCTTACCCATGCTTAGCATACCTTGTCACTCCCTCCTTGGTATGATAGCTAACACTCATTAACAGCCCTTGACACACCCTCATTTTCATTCACTTCCATGCATTTTGACCTAGTGCTCCCTTCTGTTGTCCTAGTACTCTCCAACACTCCTCAACATGCATTAACACTCTCTAGCACACCTTATCACTCTTTGATATGCTCTGCCATTTCATAGCATGCATCACACTCCTTGACGCACATTGGCACTTGGCACGTGTTGGCACTTGACAAGTCTTAGCATGTTTGACATGTGTTGAGATGACTTGGTATGCTTTGCAATCATTTAATATTAAATTTATTTGAGATCAATTATTGGAAACTAGATGAGAAGAAACAGAGGAAGATTTGGCATTGAGAATGCATTGACACTTGGCACTTGGAACCTATTGGTACCTAGTGTTGGTGTGCCTAGCATGCCGCTCATGGAAAAGGTAAATTGATGACTTATTAACTCTATGATGTGCTCATTTCCTTTTAGTTTAACTTGTTCCTCCCTTTTGGTGCCTTCACAGTCCCTAGCATGCATTGTCACACCCTTGTACATCTTGGCATGCTTAGCGCTTGGCACATATTAGCTTGTTTGACATGTCCTCGTATTATCTAGCACATGTTAGCATGCCCTAGCATTCCCTAACACACCTTGGTACTCATGACATCATAACTAGCATTACATTTTTCCATGACTTGGGAAGCTTACATTCACTAGAACACCTTGGCACTCCCTAGTTTTCATGTGCTTTGTTATCCTCCACAATGTCCCAGGCTAATGAGGAGATCAAGGGGAGGTAACCATAGACCAAGATTTCAGTTTGATAGTTAGGCCTACCAAACTAGAGAGGGATTTCTCTATGAAATCACAACGAAGAGATGACTAGAATGTAAAGAATTTTAGTCTAGATAACTAGGCTTAGGTGGGTTTTGGAATATTTAGGCTCATCATTTTTGCAGTGACATGGTCTACTGCTAGCCTCGTGAAGTGGTTATATGTGTTTTCAAGGCTTCCTCAATAAAGGTGTTCCATGTCATGTTATTCTCTTTCAACTGATGGAGTACTATAACCTTTATGAGGCTATGGTGAAAGAGGTTGGGATAATGCACTTTGCCTTTAAATTTCACCCTCTTAAACATTTCAGTTAGGCTCCTATATAAGTAACTAGACAAATTTAGAGACTTGGTAGCTGTAAAGTGCATGAGCAGTCTTATGTGGTATACATATAGCCTAAAAAATCTACCCTTACACGTGAAGAACTTCATGAAAGCCTTCATTAATGGTGCATATCTCCAACAAATATCTGAATGGGAAAACATGTGAGTGAGCTCCTTTGTATTATGATTTCAAGTAGGGTTTGTACTCTTCTAGTTCTAGGTTCATGACTTTGAACCCGTTTTCACCATGGTTTGGTATGTTTGTAGATTGAGAGATGGCATCCACTGAAAACATGAAATCAGTCCCTACAATGGTGATCTTGTCTTCCTTCAAGGTGAGGACAAATATACTTGTGAGATGCTCATGGTAACCTACTTCCTACACTCTTTGACAAAACCGTAAACAATTGACATCTTCAAAGCATTTCATGACAAATGGGGAGGAGGTGATTTCATTGCAATTGGAGGGCTCAAGCCTTAGTATATTTCCCCCCTCAATAAATTTAGACCAAAATAATTGATGTTATTATAGCTAGGTGCCTTTGGGCTAGGCCTAAATTCACAAATAAGATACTTTGCTAGCATAGCATATCACTCCCCTATCATATGTTGGCATTCCCTGTAGTCCCTACCATGCCCTCGAACAACTTGGCATAATATTGCATTGCCAAACATTATCACTTGGCACACATTCGCACTTGGCATGGATTGGAACTTATTATTAGTATGCCTAGCATGCCACTTTTGAAAAAGATAAAGTCTCGACTTATTAACCCTCTTATGTGTTCATTTCCTTTCAATTTAGCTTGGTTATTCCTTTTGTTGCCTTGAAACTCCTTGATGCATATTGGCATACTCTGGCACCCTACACATCTTAGCATGTCTTCGCACTTTACATGCCTTGGCACAATTTCACACATGTTAGCACACCTAAGAACTACCCAGCACACTCTAGCACTTCTTGACATTCCTTGATATTCCCTGGCATGCCTTACTCGTGCTTAGCATAACTTTTCACTCCCTCCTTGGCATGACAACTAGCACTCATTAACACTCCCTGACACACCCTCATATTCATTCACTTCCACGCATTATGACCTAGTTCTTCCCTGTGTTGTCGTACTACTCCCTAACACCCCTTAGCATGCATGGGACCTCTCTAGCACACCTTAGCACTCTTCAATATGCTCTTCCACTTCATATAATGCATCACACTCCCTAATGCACATTGACACTTGGAAAGCCTTAGCATGTTTTCCATGCGTTGAGATGACTTGGTATGCTCTTGCACGGTTTAATATTAACTTTGTTTGAGATCAATTATTGGAAAGTAGATGAGAAAAAACAAAGGAAGATTTGGATCTTAGAATACTACATTGACACTTGGCACTTGGCACCTATCGGCACTTAGTGTTGGTGCTAATACCCATTTTGCACACCTTGGCCCCTACCACATGTTGGACGCATGCCGCCCTGACACTCTAGCATGACTTAGTGTTGCATATCATACCATGTCACTCACTCCTTAACACACCTGGAACTCACCGACACTCCTTGTCACACACTCTTATTCATTCATTTCCATGCATTTTTACCTAGTTCTCCCTTGTGTTTCCTTGGTACTCCCTAACACTCCTTAGCACACTTTGGAACACCTTGGAACTTGACACATCTTGGTATGCTTACCTAGCATTCTAGCATGCCTTCAAACTACCTATCATACCTTGTCACTCCCTCCTTAGCACTCCTGTAACTCACTGACACTTCATTTCCATGCATTTGAAATTGGTACTCCCTTATGCTTCCTTGGCACTTCGTCCTTGCACTCCCTAGCACGCATTCATGCCAAACCCTTGCACATGACACATCTTGACATGCCTATAATACCTTCGAACCATCTATCATGTGCTAGTACTTCCTGACATTCCCGAACACACCTTCATACTCCCTAACTTTCATTCCCTCATAGATAGCCTTACTCTTTTTGTACCTTGGGAGCCCAACCAAGTCATTGGGAAAACAATGTTGTGCCCGACCCAAAGTCACACTTTGTATGAAACTGCTTTCTCCAACCCCTTATTATAACCATAGGATTGCCTCCTACAATTATTATTCAGACCGTCTTCTAACACACTTTATCCTTGAGACACTTGGAATCAATTGACACTCCTTGGCACAAGCTCTTATTTGTCCATTTCCATGCATTTGACCTAGTTCTCCCTTATGACGTTTTGGCACTCCCTAACACTCCTCAGCATGCATTTAAACTGTCTAGAATGTGTTAGCATGCATTTTCATTCCTTGGCACACCCCAACATTCCTTAATTATCATGCCCTCACAACTACCCTTAGTTCTTTTAGGACTTGGGAACCCAACCAAGTCTTGCCTCGACTACAACAACCTGACTAAGTTACAGTTACTACAGCTAGACTATGCCTTGTTCACATAAGAACTGAATATAACTGTTCTTAGGCTACTCATGTCCAATTTCAACTTATCTCACTTAACAACTTACAAGTTACCAAGTCAAGGCCCACATCTAAACATGGCCATAAAACAACTAAGCAACATAGCTTACATCTTACCATGCCATCACACCTGCCACGTCTAACAAGCCCTTGGAAACATAGTTTACATCTTGTTGACTTGGGAGTTATTCTTTTGTAAATGTGACCCTTGACTATGCCATGAAAACCCTCCAAAACATTCCTAAATGATGGTAACTCCTCTTCATGTGTGAAGCCAGTGAAATATTTGATTTGTGACTTAGGGAATGTAAAAGATACCCTTAATAGAAAACATGAATACAAATTTGCAGCCAAGTCCCCTAAATGTGAAATGTTTCTACTTGTGCAATTATGCTTCCAAATATGTGAACTCAACAACAAAACATGCATTAAAATACATAATGTCTCTCAACATGTGAAAGAAAAAGTAACCCTTACCCTAATCTTCCTCCATTGGTAGTTTGGGCCTTTTTCACAAGATACCTTCTCTTCTTTGGAAAGAGGACATAAAAAAGATTTTAGATGTTTCTAAATGGAGCACTCTTCACCTATGTCCTCCTTTACACCACGTGATATAAATTCCAATTTTGATATTTTTGATTATGGCATTATTCTTTTATACATGTGACCCTTGACTATGCCATGAAATTCTCCAAAATATTCTTAAAGGATGGGAGCACCTCTTCATACATGAAGCTAGTGGAGTGCGACAAGTCATCCAAAATTCCTCCAAATATGTAATTTGTGCCTTAGGAAATGTTAAAGGTACCCTCAATGGAAAAAAACATAAAGATTTTTGGCCAAGTGCCCTAAATGTGAGTTGTTTCCACTTGTGCAATTGTGCCTGCTTTTGATGCTCAAATTGGCACCCTAATTGTGCAAGACTCACAAGGTGTCACTTTGGGTCAACTCAGGGTTGTTGGAATTGTCACCTTATCAACGAATCCTCTCACTTTGGATTACTTATGGAATCTTGGGGGTATCCCAAAGCACAAATTTATGGGGCCTTTTATGTGACTAGAACACTAGCACTGAAAACCATCTTTACATTGGATGGCACAACATCTTGATGATCCCTATCCTATTGACCACAACTTTGGTATTCATTATTGCTTTAATTGCAACCCCTCCAGTAGATATTGCTTGTGTTCATGAGCCTATTTTTGGTTCTTTCCTTTATGGAAACAATATTATCTCCAACACCATTATTCAATGAATGGCTACACAATGGGGACCCTATGAGCCAATTGTTCATGTTGCCAATGTAGCTCCCACATAACACAAACATTCAATGGTATATCATAGCCAAACACACTATGATGGGTTTCAAAGATACCCAACCTATGACAACAAGCTACATTCTATTGCCAAAGCCTGTAAGAAGTGGAAGAATTATATTCTACCAAAGGAAATGACCATCCACACCAATTCTAGGCCTTTGCCTACTTTAGATAATCCTTGGGAGTTAATGCCCCTGGATTTTATGTCGTTTTCCCTCAACCAAGCATCGTATCAAATGTGTTTTTGTTGTTGTTGATTGCTTTCTTAGGATGGGACTTTTGGCACCTTGTAAGAAGATTTTCGCAACAAAATCCACTCATAAGTTCTTTTTCGAGCATATTTTGGTTCACTTTGGGTTTCCAAATACCATATTTCTTGATAGGTATAATAGGTTCCTTAGTATTTTTTGGTTTAACATTTGGTCCATGATGGACATCAAGCTTGACCAAATCCACTACCGTCCCTCCCTAGATTGATAAATAGAAAGTAGTAGTCAATAGGATTATTATAAACATCTTTAGACTATGCAATTCTGAGCATCCACATACATGTGTTGCAAGCCTTCCATATTTTCAACATAAATTTCACATAACTCTTAATATTTCTATTGCCACAAGCCTTTTCAGGTGTGCTTGGGGTCCCAACAGTTGGCAAAAATTGATGTAGCTATATTCATGGTATAGCACATGAAGGTACCTCCTATACTTGGAATGAGGTAAGTAAAGAAAGAAATTTTGAGGAATGTACCTTACAAATTCAACAATGAATTCATGATATTTTGTAGAAATTTGCCAACTCCAAGTACAAGTAGATACACAATCCATTTAGTTCGACATAAGTTTCAGGTTGGGGACGAGTTATGGTTGGACTTGCATAAAGGGCAATTGACAAACACTTATAAAATCTCATACCACTTTGACATGAGGCTTACACTATCACTAAGGCTATGGGTGATAATTCTTTTTAGGATAGCCATAGAATGATTTATATTACTTCAAAAGTAGGTATATGTTAAAATGATTTATGTATGATGGGGTGTAGGTCTAGAAAAAGTTCCTTTAAAAAAAAAAAAAAATGATCACACCATTATCGACATAAATTATTGTGATATTAAAATTTGACATTTTTAAAATTTATTTTATATCAAAGCATATGGATCATTATGACTAAATTTTTTAAGTATTACACCACTCTAATATTATTTCTCTTATGAATATTTTTTTTTAATATTATCACTCTAATATTATTTCTCCTATGACTAAATTTTTTAAATATTATCACTCTAATATTATTTCTCTTACCCATAAGTGGATAGAGTAGATTTTTGGTTGTTGCAATGCATCCCAGTAGCATGAAAGAATAAACAGAATGCAGCATCAAAAGCTATAGAATCCCCAAGGGATCCATTCACAAAATAATACCGTCATCAACAAAGAAGAGATGGGTGAGAATACAATTGTTTGTGATCTTGATGCCCTTCTGTCTACCCTACAATTGGTCTGCCATGATGAGTTATCTCATGGCTTCCATGATCAATAGGAAGAGTAGGGGGGAGAGTGGACATCCTTGTCTCAATCCTCTTTCTACATGAAAGAAAGAGGATGCAGGTCCATGGATCAAAACTCTATAAGGCACATTGTTAATGAAGCACGTAATCCATTGAATGAATAGTAGAGGAAAGCCAAGATGCACAAGAAGCATTCGAATGTATATCAAAAAAGTGCGGTCAAATTCTTTTGCCAAATCAATTTTAAGTGTCATCCCTTTGAGTTTCTTTGATTTGATAGAGTGAAGTGCTTCTTATGCCGTACCCACTACTTCATGAATTTCTCGATGGTCAAGGAATGAAAATTACTTCGAGGATATGTGCTCAGATAGGATGGGTTTGAGCCGATTTGCAATGATATTAGCAAAGATCTTGTATATACAATTACACATGGATATGGGTCTATAATCATCAAAACTCTGTCTGTCATCTGACTTGCGAATGAGAGCAATAAATGTTGAATTGAAGGCATCATACATTCACCCAATAGTCTGACATTCTTCGATGACCAGTAATAACTCACGTCCAATTATATCAAAGAATGAAATTCAATTGACCAACCATCCGATCCAAGACCTTTATCCTTCTTAAACCACTTAATAGTAGCATCTTCCTTCCCCATGGTTACCGGATTAAGTAGATCTCCATTGACATTTTGATCGACATATATGGGGAATAGTTCGGCTACCCTGATAATATCAACAAGGTTTGCACCAGGGGGAGATTTGAATAAATGTCCAAAGTGAGACATACCAAGGTTAGCCAATTCCTGAAAGGTCTTGGCAATATTTGGTGCATTTGCTATTTATCGGTCATTATAGGTTATAAATGTCTTAAGAGTTTCACTTTTAATTGAATATTCAACTAAACGTATTTACTCACTTATACATAACTATTTTTCCCTTCACCCACTTGTCATCACTTCGATAATGATTAGGTAGGGACCTACAGCTTCAATGTTGCTTTACCTGTTTAATAAAATATTGTTAAGACTTTAATTTATTGAAAGTTGTAGAATTTACAATTTATGGAGTTTCAAAGTATAATTCTTTAAAGGGTGCTAGCTCAATGGAAGAGCACTTGCTTTACAAGCAGGAGGTTGGTGGTTCGATTCTATCATGCACTGACATCCATATGGAATGACGACTATCAATTTTTGGTGACAGAGGCTATTTTGACCATCACCAATGAGTATTGGTGAATTTTTTCGACCCTCACCAAAATATAAAATGGTGATGATCAACGAACATCACCATATATATGCATCAATAGTGACAACCCTCAAAGGTCCGTAAACATAAATCATTGTTGTTGATATGAGATGGTGATGGTCGCTATTCGTCATTATAGTCATTATTCATGATGGACCTTGAATGTCACCATAACGTCTATACTTCTCACAATGCGAATTTTGGTTACGGTCAATGAACATCACCATATATATGCACCAATAGTGATGGCCATGAAAGATCCATCACAATAAATAGTTCTTATTCATATCAAATGGTGATGGTCAATATCCATCATCATAATCAATATTCATGATAGACCTTGAATGTCATTATAACACCTATACTTTTGGCGACTCCACCTTTGGTGATGTTTAGTTTTTGTTGAATAAGCCTATGGTCCATCACCATTGCTTAGATGAAATGGTGATGGTCGCTAATAGTCATTATAAATCATTATTGGTGACGGAATTTGAATGTCACTACAACACTTATACTTTTGGCAACACCACCTTTGGTGACGTTCAGTTTTTGGTGACAGAGGCTATGGTCTGTCATCATTGCTCATATGAAATGGTGACGATTTCTATATGTCCTTATAAATCATAGACTTTGAATGTCGCCACAACAAATATACTTTTGGCGACACCCCCTTGGTGACGTTTAGTTTTTGGTGAAGAAGACTCTTTTGACCGTCACCAATGAGCTTATGGTGACATTTTTCCCCTCACCAATGTCCTTTTTTCTTGTAGTGAATGGCTCGATCGATCTTTAAGGCTTGGTCGAGCCATATTTTTTAATGTCATGCCCAACATGTATTAGCAGAAAATTTCAAAAAAATGGCTTGATCGATCCCATTGCTTGATTGACCCCCTAACCTTAGGTTTAGATAGGAGCTTCATTGAGGGCTTGTTTTAATGCTCAATTGAGTAATCCTTAAGCCATGAAATAGCTTGATGGAGCTTCTTTTTTTCACCCACAATGGGCCCTCACTTGCCAAAAAGTGTAACCCAAATCTATGCATTGACCTATTATGAAACTCCTACTATTTTTCTCTACGAAAGAAAGCACCTCTGCACTTTGCACAATTAAAGAATCACTACACTCAGTGGATTCAATAATAAAATTTGAGAACATATTTTTAATCCTATCACGTTTCTATTTTACTGAATTTCATTTCACTTTCTTAGGATATCATTTGTTGATAAATAAAAATGAAACTTTGCATTACAGTAAGAGTTTTATTGTTATTCAATATATGATGACCATGAGGGAGGTTTTTTTTTTATTGTTGTATACAAAGTGCAAAGAGCTTTCATTGTGCGTAGTATGATGGTGCTTTCTTTTGCATACATTTCTACTCCATACACTTGTTTCACATATGTCACTTCCGTACAACACTAAATATTAATCAATTATGTTTTAATTGATAACAAGACGAAAAGGAGTGGTGGAAAAATAAATTTTCCGATCATACAATGTGATGGTTTTGATCATTTAAAAATTGCACAAAGTTGAAAAGATGAATCTTGGTATTCATGATTACCAAATACTACTTTATTTCACAATTTGATGTATTTTCACATACATTTCTGTACACTACATATTAATCAATTAATTAGTAGTTTTTCCTTATTAAAGTTTGGGGCATGGAAAGTTTCGATTAAGTGTTTAGAGGTTGGAAAAAAAGGTGGGAAATTAATTGTTCCCGCTACTATGTCATTGTGGTTCATATGAGGAAGGATTTTTCTCTGGGATAATGAGTGTCTAGAACAAGGAACAACAAATCTCCCACCCCCCCCGCACACACTTATATCGCACACCTCCCTCTCACCTAACATTCCATATTAATCAATTAATTAGTGGTTTTTTTCTTATTAATGCGTGTGAGGAAACGAGTGTACTTTGCAAGGAGAAAAAAATATGTTCTGCAATGTTTCATATGTCCGCTTACATTTCCGCACACTATTCACAGTACAATTTCCATGTGGGATCATTTTATTTCGGTTTTCTCAATACTCAGTGCCTTTGTTAATTAAATATTTATTGTCCAATATTAAATTAAGTTCCTTTTTAGTGCATGTGAGGAAGAAGTGTTGTGCGGGAGAACAAGTTTCTAGAGGAAGCAACAAGAACTTTGTATTTTAAGTTTTTAATCTTGGTATACACTATTCTTAAATAGTATTTTATTATGCATTTTTGCTTACCTTCCAATATTAAATAAATGAAGTGTCTTTCGGAGAACATGATGCAGGAGCATCTGGACTTAGCTAGCAATGTGAAGGTTTTTTCACATGTTGTGGTTAAATGGATTAAGCTTCACTGACCTGAGTGGTCCAAAGTCAGTTTTAGTCTAGCAATGTGAAGGTTTTTTCACATGTTGTGGTTAAATGGATTGAGCTTCACTGACCTGAGTGGTCCAAAGTCAGTTTTAGTCGAGAGGCTTGGATCTCTCGAAAATGATATGTATTTCATTATTGTAATAGTTAGGAAATTGTCTTATTTTAGATTAAGGGATAAGTTGTTAGCATAGGTGTGTAATGGAGTTTGAAAATAGAGATTTGATTGTTAGAATGATTAGAATAGAGATCGAGTTGTCAGTACAGTTAGAATAGGATCCGACTCATCAGAAGAAGAAGAAAATGTAATGAAGTGAGATTGGCTGAGATGATTGAGGATTGAGTGAGAGGCGAGAGTTGAGTAATAGATAGGTTTTGAGGTTGGAACAGAGGTCTACAAAATTGTTGTAATTGAGCGAGAGGGCTAAGACTATGTAATCATCATTATATTGAATCTGCAATCTCAAACTCATCTGGATATTTTCTCTATTTTTCGTATTTTAATTATAATCTCAGTGTTTATGTGTTAATCATGGTCATTAGTATTAAGAACGAGGGTAGAAGAGCACAGAAAAGTTTGATCGTGGTTGAAAGCCCGTACTCCATCGACATAGTCAACGGCGAGATTAGGCTTGCTTTTAACCGGTGCTTTAGTTGAAAAGCCGCTGGCCATAAAATTTGATGAATTCTATTATCTAATCGATATAGGGTTTTAAAGTGATCGGAGTTTAAGCCTAAACCCCATAACCGAATTTTTATATATCAAAGGTTTTTAAACCATATCAGCCCAGTGAGGTGAATAAGTGTCGCGTAAGTTCCTTGTACGATATTGCTATCAACTGTTGGTGACTGCTGACCGTTGGATTATATCGCATCATATCATTCACGAGTGAATGGATTATATAGCGCCGTCACGGTATGAGGAAGAAGAACGCACCTCGGCTTCATTCATGCAAAGCATGAGGTTGCTCGTCCCAGGAGGCCAGCGGCTGGACACGCCCGTTTTGTTAGAAGAGACCGCGGACTACATCGTAGCGCTTAAGATGCAGGTTCAGGCCATGCAGGCACTGGCAAGCTGCTACACAAATTCGAGTGCTCATGCTCCTTGTCATGTTTAGGAACATAGTCGCAAGGTGCTCATACTCCTCGGATCTCCTTGTCATGTTTAGAAACAAAGTCGCAAGGTGCTCATACTCCTCGGAAGGCATTTTGCAGGTGGTTAGTTATATCTATATGTCTAGGAGAGAAACAAAAACATGGGGGCGTTTGAAAAGACACGGCCCATTAGTGAAATTGGATTTCCATAAATCTTATTTGTATTCCATCATGGAGCCTAATCTACTGCAGCTGCTCCTTTGATTATCCATTGTTAATTCCGCTCTTTAACTCTGTAAATGTATGTACTTTCTATGTGACATGGCTCGGGTTTGAGTAGAGTTAAATGTATTACTTTTATGTGACATGGTCGAGTTGAGTAGAGTTAAATGTATTACTTTTTATGTACATGGTTCGGTTTGAGTAGGCATATTAGGTTTGGTTTGTAGTTTAAATGTTTTTTAATAAGGTTTGTCATTAGGGTTTTTTTATATATATAAGTTTTTTATATATTTAAGATGAATTATAAGATAAAATAATAAAAAATCAACATAAGTAAATATAAAAAAGCTTATTACAAATATGGAAACTGTAAATATAAATTATAAGGTTATAACTGCAAATATAAATTACAGGCTTGAGTTGTGATATGAAATTGTCAATTTTGATCTATGAGTTTGATAATGACTATAAAATTCAATGAGATTCCAATAACTTCCAAAAACTTCAAAAGTTTTTGAAGATTCGCCAAAATTTGAACCTCTAAATTAAAATACCACTAACACAAAATTCACCAAAAGTCAAACCTCAAAATTCGCCTAACAAAACAAAATTCGCCAGAATTAAAACTTCAAAATTAAAAATTCCACAAACCTTATAACATAGCTTAACCTTGGGCTTCCAACAAACTAAAACTCCACATTTATGATGAACCTTGTGACACAGCGTACCTATGGCTTCCAACATACTAAAACTCCACATTCAGGATTTCTCCGTGTCTTCTGAAACATTTGACATGTTATATCCGGTGGAAATGAAACATAAATGTACAGGCATGTCCTTTTCTTTATTGTGCGACAGCGAATGTTCAGTATGTGATTTGTGTATGAGAGTTTTGTTACATTGTGTCTCTGCATCTCCATATGAATCTGACAATAAAATGTAGATCCGCGGTGTGTAAGCAAGATGACCATTATTATCATTGTGTCAAATTATATATACAGATACAGAAATCTATTTCCAATCTTCCAGCTTGCAGGTCCTGTGCCAGTTAATGCAGAATTCTTTTTAAATCATCGTTTATTTAGGTTGACGTGCCTTACTTTTATGGATGATGATAAGAGCAGAGCATCATCTTTTCTTTCATTGTAAATTATGAACGGATGTATTTATCAATCTGACATGTAGTAGATTTTTACGGATTGTTTTGCACTTTCTAAAATACGAAATTAAAGTTGTCGAACGTTCAATATTTTTCCCGTTGGGGAGGCGTTCAAAACGACCTGTGGAACTGCAGTTGGATCCCCTATTAATTTTTATCATAATATGTCATCTTTGCAGTTGCTATGATGTTTTATGGCTGCGTGGAATTTTTTCCTGTATTTGATCCTGAAAATGTTGTGGAATGCATTTTAATCCTTCAATTTTAGAGCTATAGAGTATTTTGGACAAATATATATCGGATTATATATATTTATAGTTGTTCTGTATTTTTGAATTGACTAATTTGAATTTTTGATTGTGATTTATCGCAGCACGATGGATTTTAACTATTAAATTTTCTAGCAAAGTAGTGAAGAAATAAATGTATTTAACGATATATATTATTCAATTTAATTATTATATTGTCTTTCGAAGGTAATTAATATTATTATATTATTAAATACATATAGCATAATGAATTATTTTTAGTTGTTATCCATTTAAAACATTTTAATTTTTATCAATTTAAATCTACTAAATTTTAGAAATGTTAAAAAAGTTGTTAATTATTATTTGATATAATGATAATGATAATCCAAATTGAGAATATGTAAGAAATGATGGTGGTAATGATAAATGTGGTGAATGATTTCCCAATGAGACCTATTTGGTAAATGTATCATATACTATATTTTATGTTTGAGCATAAAAAGTTGTTTGCATGTTAGAGCCATTTTTTATACAAGTAACTATACACCATACTTTTATGTTTAGGCATGAGATGTCATTTTGTATATTAGACATGTGGCGTTAATTTGTCAAAATGTACATTTGAGACAACATTGAGAGTATGTATATCTCATGGCACATGCTTTATGAGTTGAAGTCTCTGTTTATTTAATGTTGAAGTGTTAGATTGCTTGGTTGAATTTGCATGTAAGTGGTGATAATGCAATATCACCCTATGGTGTTTGACTTGGATTTTAAAAAACATGTCATTTAGGCATATTCTTGATAATACATGTAGTTAATGATCATGCAAAACTAGTAAGCTCAAATATTAAATTTCAAAAATATATATTAACACCAATATTTGTTCATAAGGTAATAATATTTTGCTACCCCATATAAAAAATAGGATTTATTCCCTTATATTGGTTCATATAATTTCCATTTATTTTCATGCATATTCCTTTCCCTTAGAGATGTCAATTTTTTTGGAGTGTATAAATAGTATGCTCGACTCAAAACATGAGGGAACACCTCCCAAGAAGGATTCTCATAAGTGGGGACTACCATTAAGGTTTTTCTTTCATCAACCCATCACACCTATATTGCATTTCCCTATATCTATTATCATTCATGTATAGTTAGTTGCACATTTCAACCTTTTATTTTCTTGTTGTGCAATACCATAACATTTTATTATTTCTTTTATTCTTTGAGCCACAAGCAACTAGTTAAATATATAACTTAAGGACATTTTATAAAACAATAAATACGCCATGAGAATTGAGGCTTTTGTGATCTATATTACATTAAGAAGTTTTTTTGGAGTGTATAAATAGTATGCTAGACTCAAAACATGAGGGAACACCTCCCAAGAAGGATCCTCATAAGCGGGGACTACCATTAAGGTTGTTATTTCATCAACCCATCATACCTATATTGCATTTCCCTATATCTATTATCATTCATGTATAGTTAGTTGCACATTTCAACCTTTTATCTTCTTGTTGTGCGATCCCATAACATTTTATTATTTCTTTGATTCTTTTAGCCACATGCAACTAGTTAAATATATAACTTAAGGACAATTAATAAAACAATAAATACACCTTCAGAATTCAGGCTTTTGTGATCTATATTACATCAAGAAGAGTCTTTTCGGTAGAAATCGCATAGGAGAAATTTTATAAAATAATAAATACACCTTTCATGAGATTAAATTTTTTGACAATTAATTATTATATCACATTTATTTCTTATTTTTGTTTTGTTTAAAAATAAACTATATTTTTCTTTTGTTTTTCAGCTACGTCTACTTTATAGTTAAATTTGGTGCTCAAAACCTTCCCAACATTCAATACCATTATGACTCTTGGATGCCACTCTCCCACATAACATTTAACATAGATTTCATACCATTAAAGTACACCTCAACCCAAAACATTCCTAGTGTGAAACCTAAAAAATTATCAAGTTGATTCTTATTCTATTCAATTTTGGTTGTATTTTTTTAATTCCCACTAAATGTACCATATTTTAGTAATGTTCTAGGGATTCTTTGAGGCTTCCCTCCACCGAAAATAGCATATAGTGTAGATGCAGTTCTACGTTTCCATCAACTATATTGTAAGAACAACTTGCACTTGTTTGAGATTACCCTTCCACTTGAACACTTCCTCAACATAGATCTATGTCTTTCCGTCCTACATTCAAAAACACTTCAACATAGTGATTCTTTAATTCAATATTTGAATGTAATGAGTAACATATTCATATAGTTGGGATCATATGTTTTCACTTGCTTCACATTGTCATAAATCATGTAACACCTCTCATTTTATCCCAATCCAATTGAAACAAGCTTTATCCCTTAAAGGGAAAAAATTTCCAATCATATACCAAATTTGAAAATCACTTTACAATAATTTATGGAATAGAAATATGTTTTTTATCTTCAAGTTATGTATTAAATCATTAAATAATTTCAACTATATGTTTTATTGAATCAACATGAATGATAAACATTGGAAGCTACTAAATCATGAAGACACTTTGGATAGAAAGAAACTTTATATGTATGTAGAAGAAATGAAAGCACATGTGAAAATTTTTATTATAGTTTTCAAAGACACAATTTTGGATAGAGAAAAACTTTGCACACATGTCGAAAAAATGAAATACATGTCAACAAGTTTAACATAAAATTGGTAAAATTCCTTGCACTCCAAAATAGAGTAATGTGAAATCGTAAAAGCCCTAACCACCTTCAAATATCCATAATAAGCTAACATCAACACCAATAAGTGCTTCCTTAGCTTCAACAATTTTGTATCACATATGCCCTTCACACTAACATTTTTTTCTTTCTTAGGGTTTACAAACTCTAGCGATGTTGCATCACACAGGTTCATTACAAGATAGATATAGTGATAATATCCATATATACTTTCCCATCATATGGATTTTGTAATAAAATCGTTGGCCTTCAACTCTTACATCAACTTAAATAACAACATGACTCATCAATTTCATCTCATCATGATCTTTCGCCAACCTCACATCCCATAGGAACAAGATTTTAAATTAATGCAAGGTGTTAGCTCCATTGTCAATGTCTTCTACTAGGGGAGAACATGTAGTAGTAAAAAAGGATCCATCATAGTCATCAGCGTGAATGAAACTAAATACATGTTCTTCTCTATGGTCTACAGTCATAACATAAACTGTAGCATCACATGATCAAATCTAAAAAATTGACATAAAAGAAATCCTTCCATGAAACATAAAAAAACAGTCACTATCTATCCTTTTCTTATTCTAAGGTTTCTTCATGCACCCTAATGTCATATTACTAGAATTTCTTCATAAACCTAATGTATTTCTTCCTAAAATACTTCTTTAGGAAAAAATATTGGATATAGTACAATGATGACAAAATATATAACTATTATATCCTCTCTTATATATAATAGGTGAGGAATTATAACATGTACCCAAAACCATGTAAGATAAATCCTTGGGGTCGCATATTGGGAGTGTTACACTTGTAAACCATCACCTCTAATAGTTGAATCCATATTATTCTTTCTCAAATATGATCATTATTGTACCCCTATGAATCACTTGATAAGAGATTCCAAAAAAATACACCATTTTATGCCTTTGAAAAAAGATTTTGTTTTTATTATCTTATGTGTATAATAAATTATGCATCTTTTATTCGAGGTGTCTTCTATAATCCACCACTATGTCATATTCACGCATGACCCATCTAATTCTGATACCATACCACTCAACTACTATTGTAATTTCATTAAACAAGATCTTCCTCGAGCCACTTTCAAATTAACCTAGATATGGGACCTCACTAGGATGTTTACTACTTAGGTAGGTTTCTTAGCCCCTCTCTCTCATTGATCTCTATTCCATGGCACCTTTTGTCGACTAGTAGAGAAGATAAACCAAACAACAAAACAAGTTTCAAAAGCTTTGGAAGTTGTATTAGTTAAGGCCCATGTAAGCACAATACACACGATCACTCAAGAAAGTGCTTTGTAAAGTCCACATTGGTGTGCAAAATTTGCATTCGCTTTTATTGAACAAAAACATAGCTTTTAGGATCCTTAATAAATCATTTATCCTTATGAATCCTAGGAGGAAGGTACCCATACATGTAGCCTTATGCGAAGAGTCTAACGTAATTGAAGTTTTGGCCTCTTTAATCCCGATTTGTATTTTGTGGCAATATGAATCTCACTTACTAGAGCCATTCAAATATATTTTGTGAATTTTGTTCGCAGGTAAAAAATCCAAACCAAGCTCCAAAATTGTATTTCATAAGATTTGGAAATTTTGTTTGGAAAAGGCTGATGTAATCACACTACCCATGATCACTCTAGCATGGATTTTGCAAAACCTAACCCTTTGTGGAAAATTTTCATTGCTATTTATTAAGAAAAAACCTATATTTGAAGATCATCAAATAAATATGTTTTTGACCAAAGGAGTAATAATGGAGCTTTGCAGGGGAGGAGTGTCTCTAGCTGTAACTTCATTCTAGGAGTCCAATGGAATGAACAAGTTCTAGGAGTCTTGGCTTGAAGTTTATGGTGAGTTGCAAATTGCTTCCAAGAGCAATCTAGGGACATGATATTATTTTTTCTAGTGGTCTAATGACCAAACCAACCAACATAAACGATTTTTGTAAGCTACTAATTTTTTTTTGGCTGAGGCCCATATGAGAACACCACCCACCATTTCTCAAGTCTGTTTTGTAAAATCGAACCCCTTGTGAAAAATTTTCATGGACCTTTATTGAACAAAACACTATCTCTAAAGATCTTCAAATAAATGAGTTTTCAACCTATGGAGTCTTAAGGGTGGGAAGGTGTGTGTTGTTGTAACCCAATTGTAGGAGTCTAATGGAAAAATTGGATTTCCATTTGACACTCAGTTTGGAGTTTATAGAAATTTGTTACTCTCTTCCAAGATCCATTTAGAGAGAGATTGTGAATTTTGTCCTGGGGTATAAAAAGATAACCTAGTAACATAAATGAGTTATGTATGTATTCAAATTTGTCTTTTTCAATGTCCATTTTAACACACTACCAATGATCATTTGAGCCAACATTTTACAAAATCCAAACACTTGTGAAAAAATTGCATTTACCACTATTGGGAAAACCCCTAGCTTTGAATATCCTCAAATAAATTAAATTTTAACCTAGAGAGTCCTAGCTAAGGGGTTGTTTAGTTGCATCTCAATGCAATAACTCCAACATAATTGACAATTTTCCCAAGTCTTAGTTTTAATTTTATGGAGAATTTCAACTCGTTTCCAAGATCCTTTTAGCTACATATTGTGATTTTTTTCCTTGGATATAAAGAACAAACCCAATCGTAGAAATGAGTTTTGTAAGCACTAGTATTTGTGTTTGGAAAATGCACATGTGACCACAATACCAATGATGACATGAATGAGCATTTCGCAAAATCCAACCCACTATGAAAAATTTGCATTAATCTTTACTGGTCAAAACCATAGCTCTTCAGATCCTCAAACAAACCAATTTTTGACCTATGAAGTCCTAGGATTGGCATGTCCATAGCTTTAATACACTATTAGGATTCTAACATATGAGTTTAGTTTTTAATTTTATGGGGAGATTGAAACCACTTCCAAGGGTCATTTAGGGACATATTGTGAATTTTTTCCTAGCTGTAATAACCAAGATGAATAATTTATCTTTAATGATATCTAGTTTATTGGGCTTCTAACAAATGATTTTTATTCTTTATTTTTTAATATCCATTTCTTGATTCCATAGATATAGATCAAAAACTAATGTAACAATAGCAAAACCTTATATCTATGTATTACCTTCAATGAATATGTTTGTACTAATAATTTTGAATTTAGCCTTGAATAGGACTATTTTTGAGTACTAATGTAAAATAAGTATGGGCATTTTGCATAAATGTGGAAAACTCATTTCGTAATCTGAAAACCTTAGTTTTGTGGAAATGAAAACCCTAATAATGTGGAATATCGAATGTGGAAACTTGAACATAATGAGTTCAAATTTGAGTGTATAACAAGACAATGTAAGTAAACACACCATATTGATCTTTCATTGTAAGTTGACAATGCCAATTGATGTATATTTAAGTGGAATTTGGAAACCCTAGTAATGTGGATTTTAATGGAATGTAATGTATGAATGGACTTCTTATTTATATCATTGTGACAAATTTATACCCAACACACTATAACAAATTCCCATAACTAGCATACATAACTCACATACGTTAGTGACATAATTACCTGGTTCCCCATAAATAATGTACATAAATCATATTGTTCAAAGTGAGACACATAGTCAACATGTGACAAAATATCTATCATAGGTGACATAGTGAAACATCAATGCACTGAAACAATGCAATAAAGCCATGATACACCATCGTAGGCATGACATATAAGTGATGCACCTTAACTAACAAGACAAAAGTGATGCACATAAGCAATGAACCATGACCATCAACACATATGCGTTGATGCACAATAAGTAACACATAATTAATGTTCTAACATAACACATGATAAGAAAACATGTGTTCTAAATTGACCATTGCGCATAGTGGATGCAATATATTCAAGAAAATATGTAACAGAATTTTTCATTCGATTAATGAATCCAAATATTGACAAGAGTTTGATACCTCTCTTTCTAAAAGTATAGTGCACTTGCATAACTATGACAATGTGGATAGAATAGTATGCAAACTACCAACCATTGGTTATGAAAACTCCAATATTGAGTTTAGATTTGAGTGCGTTTATTAGACGATTTAAGTAAACACACAATATTGACCTTGCATCACAAGTGGGAAGTATCTATGGATGTATATTGAAGTGGATTTTGAAAATTCATTGTTTTCTGTAATTTGAAAACCTAGTTTTGTGGAAATTTTACTAAGAGGCCAACTTAAGCTTTTTCTTGATTCACATTCCTTGAGATGCTATACTTTATCATTATAATTATGAATGTTATAAAATAACTAAACATTATATGATTGGAATGGTCATTTAAATTGCATAACTAATTTATACCTAATACAACATGACAGAGTGCCATAAATGACACACTTCAACATACAAAACTGACATTGATGCCAAATAACCAATGTATATAACTGATACCCTTTAAAGTCAAATACATAATCGACATACCATAAAATACCTATGATAAGTGACATAATTGTGTATCAGATGTATTGAAGTAATGCACAAAAGCCATGATATGTCTTATTAGGTGTCAGATATAAGTGATCCACCTTAATTAACAAGATATGTAGGATGCACATCATCATGAAACCGGGAACAAGGTTGAAATTCAAATTTGAGAGTTTTGGCACCTCCCTGATCGGTATTCACAATTTCAAAAAAAAATTAATGTTTTTGTAAATTTAAGCCATATTTAACCCGCAAATCACTCCATAACTAGAAATTTTCCCATCAAATTTCATCCGTGAACGGAAGCTCAACAAAAACGTCACAATTGCGAGAAAACTTAACCTGAGTGGTAAGAGTATCATCTGTAATTTACTATGGAAGAGCGTCGTGGAGGTGGGCAAAAGGGAGTACGAAGGGCCCTTTTCCACCGGAAATATTTGAGCCATCTGGGGGCCTTAGTGCGTCCTGTGAGATTCGAACGGGCGATCAGCGTATGGGCCTGAAGTCGAATCGTGAAATTGGCTGCGGATCTAACCATGGCCATGACGACAAGAGGTTGATCCCAGTGAAACGTAAGTGTACATGCTGATGCATGTCTTTTTCTTTATTTTGCAACAGGGAATGTTGAGTGTGTGTTTTTTATATCAGAGTTTTGTTGCATTGTGTGTGAGAGTTTTGACAGTAAATGCAGTTCAGGAAGATGGTCGTTATTATCATTCTGCCAAATCATATATACTGACATCAAGTCCTGTTCATTGGATCTTCCAGCTTGCCTGTTCAGTGCCAGTGAATTCTTCTTACATCATTGTGTATTTAAGTGGCTATGCATTATTACCATTTATCTTTAAATTATGCATCATCTTCTCTTTCATCGTAGATTATTCAAGGATATCTTCCATGTGCTGTCTCGTTATTTATAGAAGTTCTCATTCAAGTTCTCATTAGCCCGATAGGAGATTGTCACGGATTATTTGGAACTTTGTCAAATATAAAATTAAAGGTAGGGAATGTTAAGTTATTTTTCTCAATGGAGAGGCCTTCAAGATGACCTGTTGAAATGCAATTGGATCCTTTAGCTAACCTTATCTTCAATAACCTTATCATCAATAATATAATTTTTGCAGTTGCTTTGAATTTTTTTAACTATAATTGCGTTGATTATTTTTTATAACTGTAATTAAGCTATTTGCAGTTGCTTTAATTTTTTGTAACAGTAATTGACCCTGAAAATGTTATAGGATGTATTTTAAACATTAAATTTTATAGCTAAAAAGCATGGGAGACATAAATATAAATTTATTGAATGATTCTAGTGATTTTTATTATTTATTATTAATAACTTGAATTTTTTTAGGTTGTTTTCCAAAATGGTTTTTATAGTATATTATAGCTTAAAAGGTTTTTTTATTTTTAAAATTGATTGAACATAACAGTTAATTATTTTTATTTTTAAAATTTTTTGCTTTATTTATCAATAAATTAATTTATGATTCGTTTGATTTATTAATAAATATCACTATTAACTAAATAATTTTTATTTTTTTTCAATATATTATTCTCTCAATATGGTTAGACATCTTATTAAAATTTAATAAGAGTTTGTTTAATTATTATTACTTTTTTTAAAAATAAGTTACTTTATCACTTTGGTGTTAATTATTTATTGCAAAAATATTTGATTTCAATAGTAATTTGACTCGTATAAATTTTGCTTAATTATTGTATCATTTTTAATGAAAACCAAGTTTATTATTTAGTATTAAACCATGATCATTAATATACCATTATAAGTCACCTAATAAGGGATACCAAAAAATTACACCATTTTATGCCTTTGAAAGGAAGATCATGTTGTTATTATCTTATGTGTATAATAAATTTCCCTACATTTGTTAGGGAAATTTATACCATATAAGATTTGTGAGTTGGGTGCTCACATATTCCTACTCATCTTAGGTGTCTTCTACAATCCACCGCTATGTCATATTCTACATCACTTATCCAATGATGATACCATACCTCTCAACCAGTATTGTAATGTCATGAAACAAGATCTTCCTTGAGCCACATTCACATTAACCTATATGTGGGACCCCACTAGGACGTCTACTAATTAGGCATGTTGCTTAGCCACTCTCTCTCATTGGTCTCTATTCCATGGCACCTTTTGTCCATTGGTAGAAAAGTTAAACCAAATAACAAAAACAAGTTTCAAAAGCTTTGGAAATTGTATTTGGTCAAGGCCCCTGTAAGCACAATACACACGATCGCTCGAGAAAGTGTTTTTCAAAGTCCACTCAAGTGTGCAAAATTTGCATTGGCTTTTACTGAACAAAACCCTAGCTTTTAAGATCCTTAATAAACCATTTTTTTCCTTATGAAATCCTATGAGAGGGGTAACCCTACATGTATCCCTATTTCAAGAGTCCAATGTAATTGAACGTTTCACCTTTCTAGTCTCAACTTATATTTTACGACCATATTCATCTCGCTCACTGGAGCCATTCAAAGATATTTTGTGAATTTTGTCTACAAGTATAAAACCAAAAACCAAGCTCAAAAAATATATTTCAAAATCTTTGGAAATTGTGTTTGAAAAGGGTTGATGTGACTGCACTGCCCATGATCTCTTGAGCATGCACTTTGCAAAAATCTAACCCCTTGTGAAAAATTTGCATTGGTCTTTACTAAGAAAAACCCAACATTTTAATATCATCAAATAAATCAATTTTTGACCAAAGGAGTACTAGTGGGTGGGGGGAGTGTCTCTAGTTGTAACTTGGTTTGAGCAGTCCAATGGAATGAATGGTTTTTCCATTTAATTCTTGGCTTGAAGTTTATGGTGAGTTGCAACTTTCTTCCAAGAGCCATTTAGGGGCATAATATGATTTTTTTCTGGGGGTCTGAAAACCAAACCACCCAACATAAATGAGTTTTGTAAGATATGAATTTTGTGTTTGGTTGAGGCCCATATGAGCACACTATCCACAATTTCTCGAGTGTGCTTTGTAAAATCGAACCCTGTGTGGAATTTTTTCATTGACCTTTATTGAACAAAATCATATCTCTAAAGATATTCAAATATATGTGTTTTCAACATATGGACTCTTAAGGGTGACAAGGTGTGCCTTGTTATAACTCGGTGTAAGGAGTCTAATGGAACCAATAGTTTTCCATTTGGGTGTCAGTATGGAATTTATGGAAATTTGCAATTCGCTTCCAAGATCCATTTAGGGATAGATTGTGAATTTTGTCCATGGGTATAAAAAACAAAACCTAGTAATATAAATGAGTTATGTATGTGTTCAAACTTGTGTTTGCCGATGTCCATTTGAGCACACTACCCACAACCACTTGAGCCAAAATTTAAAAAAAATCGAAACACTTGTGAAAATTTGCATTCATCAATACTAAGCAATACCCTAGCTTTGAATATCCTCAAATAAATTATATTTTGACCTACAAAATCATAGTTAAGGGGCTCCTTAGTTGTATCTCGATGCAAGAATTCTAACAGAATTGACAGTTTTCCAATCCAAGTCCGAGTTTGAATTTTATGCAGAATTTTAACTCGCTTCCAAGATCCCTTTAGGTACATATTGTGAATTTTGTCCACGGGTATAAAAAACTAACCCAACCATAGAAATGAGTTTGGTAATTTCTAGCTTTTGTGTTTGGAAAAGGCCCATGTGACCAGACTACCCATGGTCACTTGAGTGAGCATTTTGCAAAATCCAACCCCTTGTGCGAAATTTACATTAATCTTTATTGGGAAAAACCCTAGCTCTAGAGATCCTCAAACAAACAATTTTTTGACCAATGGAGTCCTACGTGTGGGGTGTTAGTAGCTGGAATATGCTGCTAGGGGTCCAACATCCAAGTATAGTTTTTTATTTTATGGGGAGATGCAAATCACTTCTATGGGTCATTTAGAGGCGTATTGTGATTTTTTTCATAGGTGTAATAACCAAGATAAATAATATACCTTTAATGCTATCTAGTTTATTGGGCTTCTAACAAATAATTTTTATCCTTTAATTTTTTTTAATATCCATTTCTTGATTCCATACGATATAGATCAAAAACTAATGTAATAAGAGTGAAACCTTATATATATGTCTGACTTTCAATCAATATGTTTGTACTGAGAATTTTGAATTTAGCTTTGGATGCAACCAGTTTTGAGGATCAATATTAAAATAAGTGTGGGCATTTTGCATAAAGTTGGAAAAATCGTTTACTAAATTGAAAACCCTATTTTTGTGGAAATGAAATACTTAATAATCTGAAATATGAAATCTAGAAACTCAAACATAGTGACTTCAAATTTGAATGCATAATTAGACAATGTAAGTAAATGTACTATATTGACCTTGCATCACAAGTTGGCAATGCCAATTGATGTATATTCAAATGGAATTTGAAAACCCTAGTTTAGTGTAATTTAGAAACCCTAATTTTGCGGAATCTGAAATCCTTAGTAATGTGGAATTCGATGGAATGTAATGTATAAATAGACTTCTTTTTTATATCGTTGTGACTAAGTTATACCCAACACACTATAACAAACACCCATAAGTGACATACATAACGCACTTACATTAGTGACATAATTACATGATTCCCCATAAATAATGTACATTAGCGATACTCTTCAAAGTGAGATACATAGTCAACATGTAACAAAATAGTTAGCATGTGACATAGCGAAGCATCAATGCACTCAAAGAATGCATAGAATTTATGATACACCATAGTAGGTGTCACATATAAGTGATGCACCTTAACTAACAAGACATAAGTGATGCACTTTAACTAACAAGACATAAGTGATGCACATAAGCAATAAACTATGACCACCAACACATATGCATTGATGCACATAAGGGATGCACAACAAGTAACACATAATTAATGTTCTAACATGACACACATAATTGACACATGATAAGAAAACACATGTGCTAAATTGACCATCATGCATAGTGGATGCAATATATTCAAGAAGATATGTAAGGAAAAGTTTGATACCTCTCTTTCTAATATTGACAAGAGTTTGATACCTCTCTTTCTAAAAGTATAGTGCACTTGCATAACTATGACAAGGTGGAGAGAATAGAATGCAAAATACCAAGCACTATGCTGAAAAATCCAATATCGAGTTCAAATTTAAGTGCGTAATTAGACAATATAAGTAAACAGAATATTGACTTTGCATCACAAGTGGGAAATATCTATCGATATATATTGAAGTGGAGTTTCAAATTATATTTATTTTGTAAAATTTGAAATCTTAGTTTTGTGAAAATTTCATAAAAAGTCAACTAAATCTTTTTCTTAATACACATTCATTTAAATACTATATTAACACTTAATCATTATATTTATGAATGTTATGAAATAACTAAACTTAAACTTAAAATTATTATTTGTACATTATTTATACATTTAAGAATAATTTATACCCAACACACCGTAATAGTCCCATAAATAAAACATTTCAAACACATAAGTGATATAATCCACTCATGCCCGACCAATGTATATAAATAAAATCCTTTCAAGTAACACATAATCAACATACTATAAGATCCTGATGATAAGTGACATAGTTAAGCATCATTGTATTGAAGCAATGCACAAAAGTCACCTTAATTAACCAGATATATACGATGCTCATAAGCATGAACAAGATCTTCGGTGGCAATAAATATTGAGGGGATGAGGACGCCTGAAGTAATGCCAACGCGACACAGCGACTGCCTCGCATGTGATCGGAAGTTCTATGAACAGGGCCCTACTCGGCACTGTACTCTCCTCAATGAATGAGCCCACAAGTGTCCTACCTTTAAATTAGCCCAGAAAGGGGAGCTCAGCAGGAACGTCATAATTGCAAGAAACCTCTGCCTGAGTGGTAGAAGCATCATCTGTAATTTACTATGGGAGAGCGTCATGGAGGTGGGCTTTTTTAAGAGAAATATTTTGGTAAAGGTTAAACAGCCTGTTATAGGGCATTAAATGTCTTAATATATGTATGTTCTATAATAAAATAACACATAATTTTTGGTGACTATATAAGTCACAAATAAAAATTGTGTGTTATTTTGTTATATAGCATAGATATACCAGGACATTTAATACCTTATAACAGTCACCAAAATATTTGAGTCATCCCGAAAACTTACTGCGTCGCGTGAAATTCTAACGGGGCACCAGCGTATGGGCCCGAAGTGGCCCGAAGTCGAATGGTAAAATTGGCTGCGGATCTGACCATGACCATGACGACAAGAGGTGGAACCCAGTGAAACATAAATGTACAGGCATGTCTATTTCTTTATTGTGCAACAGGGGAATGTTTATTATGTGTTCTCTATGTCAGAGTTTTGTCGCATTGTGTGTCGGAGTTTTGACAGTAAATGCAGTTCACGAAGATGGTCATTATTATCATTCTGTCAAATTATATATACTGACAGAAATTCCTGTTCATTCGATCTTCCAGCTTGCCTGTTCAGTGCCACTGAATGCAGAATTCTTCTTACACCATTGTGTATTTCAGGGAGTTGTCTATAATGCGATTTTTTGGAGATTCCGGTGACGGAATCCGGCGGAAGAAATTGAGGTTAAATCTTGATTTGTTGCAGTTAAAACGGTTTTTTAACTGTATATTTGGATTCAGCACCCTGGAAAACCCCTGGGACACTTTGATTGTGCAGAAACTAGCTATCAAACTTGCGATTCCAATAAATTGCAAGCGGATTTTGACTAGAAAAACCCACCCGAAAAACTTTCAAAAAGTCGCATTATAGAGAATTGCGTATTTGAGTGGCTATGTATTATTACTATTTCTTTTAAATTATGCATCATCTTCTCTTTCATGGTAGATTATTCCAGGATATCTATCATGTGCTGTCCTGTCATTTATCGATGTTCTGAATGGCCCGATAGGGGATTGTGACAGATTATTTGGAACTCTCTGAAATATTAAATTAAAAGTGTGAAATATTAAATTAAAAGTATGAAATATTAAATTATTTTTTTCAATTGAGAGGCCTTCAAGATAACCTGTCGAACTGCAGTTGGATCCTTTAACCAACCTTATCATCAATACTATAATATTTGCAGTTGCTTTGAGTTTTTTTAACTATAATTGCTTCGATTTTTTTTATAACTGTAATTGATCTTGCTTTAAATTTTTTTAACTGTAATTGACCCCTGAAGATGTTTAACATTAAATTTTATAGCTAAAAAGCAGCGTAGAAATAAATATAATTATATGGAATGATTCCAGTGATTTTTTTTTATTACGACGGATTTGAATACTTTTTCCATTTCGTCATTTTCTTAAAACTGCTGTGAGATGTATTTTAATTATTAAATTGATGTTTTTTAAACATTTATAATTATAATTTTTTTTATAGCTAAGCATTTATGAGGGATTTGAACCAGTGACCTATCACAAAGATACTCTAACAAGGTACCTATTCATCATCAATCCAAAGCCTTAGAGCTTATTTTATTTTAGAATTATATGAGTCTTATTTATTTTAGGGACTATGTACTATAGAAATTAATTAATTAATTACAATGAATAGATAAATATAAAATTTAAATTTTGTTTTAATATGTTGAACATAATCTATGAATTGAAATTAAACTTTATCTTTAATAATTAATTTATCAATAAATAATTAATTAACTAATAATATGATAACTAGATGCAATTTTTTGTTTATTGTTCAATATATTTTCTTCATATAGTTAGTAGATGTAAAATTAATATGAGTTTATTACTATTTAATTCTAAAAAAAAATATTACTTTGGTGTTAATTATTTATTACAAAAATATTTAATTTACGTAGAACTTTGACTAATATAAAATTTTGCTTACTTATTATTAATTATTTATTGAAATTTTATTTTAGTAAAAGTTTGACTACTATAAATTTTTGTTTAGTTATTATATCATTCTTTTTAATGAAACCAAATTTATTATTTAGTATTAAGATATATGTTTTTAAAATATGAGGACTGATGAGATGAATTTTAGCAAAAAAATTAATAATATAGTAAAAACATTATATAAATTAATTTAGGATCAATAAATTAGTGAAATTTGAAAATAATAAAATTATAATGGTCAACTTGAATAATCTATTATTCAAGTAGAGAAACTCCATGTTTAATATTTATATTTCCTTAAATCAAAATATTGAATAGATCTCCCACATCTTCTATATTTATGTTTTGCTTAATAGACATATTAAATAGATCTCCATACATGACTCGCACACATGGTATGTAAGGATCATGGTATAGATCTTTTTTCAAATCAATGCAAAAGCTTTTCATAAAATTATCACTTTTATACTAGTCTTCTTAATAATTAAAATTTAATAGACTTATTTAGAAAAGAAAAATTGACTTTACCCACATAGATTTAAAGTTTAAATTACACACTTTACATAAAATTTCATAACACAGAGAAATTAATTAATCTACCTCACATAAACATATACTTTATCTCAATTATTAAATTATAACACTAAAATTTATTAAAACAGTAAATAAAAATTAAATTAAGAGTTTTACACTTAAAACCATTTTACCTTACAAATAACTTTTTTGAAATCAATAAAAAATATTTTCATAAAACTATCACCATTACAATAATAATGAAAACAATTTAATAATTCAATTATAACATACGTATACCATATCTTATTATTAAATTATAACACTAAATTCATAAAAACTTGAAGTAAAGACCAGATACGATATGGGTTTTACCATTCATAAACACTTGCAGTAAAGACTATTTATAGGTTTTACATCTAGAAAAGTTGAATTTCCACTATGTGTACCACTCATTTAACAATAATTCCAAAATTCCTAAAACCACTACCTCATCATGTAGTATTGTTTACCATCTATTTAATTCAAATATCAAGGTTTAACCTGGAATCTAAGAGACCGTCACGGGCCACTTTGAACGTTTGCTTTGAAAATCAACCCTTTATTATTAAAATATTATTTGGGATGTATTCCAATATGCTGGTAAGCATAGATTCTCATGTAACTCTTGATTAAGTAACAGCTATGAAAACGTAGAATAACCAGGGTCGGTTCACTTCAAATGGGAACATGAAATGCCCAAGTTTGGTTCACTACAAACAATGATTTGCGCTGGACTCACGCGTGACCGTCCGAAGTCAATTGATATATACGACGAAGAGTAGGTAGATCCCTACATCACGACACTCAACCCATTAACGAAACATCATTAAACAGGGCTTACCATTTATAGGTGGGAACAGGTCAATGATGAAGGAAGGTTCTCTCTTTGCATCATTTTAAATGACGATGCAACTACACCAACTCGTGCTAAAACATTTCCATTGATTATACCCATTTTCTATCTTTTTTTATGGTGATTTTATCACCTGGTTAGACAATCTAATTGTGGTTCCAACTATTTTCCAAACTTAAATTTCAATTATCCATCTCAGAGGTAGATATGTATTTATTTGAGTGTATTACCTTTTCCAAAGAAGTGGTAATAATCGAATTGTTTATGATTATTAGTTATATTTTTATTTTTCTAGTTTTGAATTTTTTTTATTAGCGGAATCGATAGTAGCCATGAAACCTTTTTTTCAAATACACCTCTTCATATTTTCAAATAACTTTTCAAATTAAAATTATGTACTAAAAGCTTGTCCTCTTTTCTCTTCTTTTCTTAGTGTTTCATGTTACAATGATAAAGTTCTCTGACCACATTGATTTTTTTAAACCAAATTTTTTTCCATCTATTCACTATCTTTCGATGACACTTTACTTGGACAAGATATACCTAATATAAAAAATAAATGAATTCACTACCTTGTGAACACACTCTACTTTAGAGTCATGTGAGATCAAAAGAAACTTAATTATGGGTACAAACTATCCTTGATGACAGTTTTTTTGGAATTTAGTAAAAAGAAATTTAAAAAATCAGTTAGCTAGAGTGCTTGAATAGATTTTAATAATGAAAAAGCTAGAGTGCTTGAATAGATTTTAATAAGGTGACAGTCTGGGGCCTTCTGATACCCGGAAGAGAACCACGGGGCATGAACCAAAGGCCCGGCGTCAGGTGAATCAGGCAGCGCCACCCCACAAACAACAAGTGACAACACCCTACAGCAAGCAGCCAATTCCCCTGAACCCGAATGAAATTCCCCGCTTTCAGAAACAGAGACCACTCCTCCAACGACAAGCGACCATGCCCAACCGCAAACCTCAAATTCCCCTGAACCCAGTAGGAATACCCAACATCCCGGGACAATATCCACTGGACCAGGCTAAACCACCCCGCAAACGACCAGCGACCATACCCGTCAACAAACAGCAAATGCTCATGAATCAGGTTGGACCAACCAACATAAGCCCCCAGGCGAGGCCACCCGACAGTGTAAACCGAATTTAACAAGGCCAGACTAGTCGGACAGGGGATGAACTCGGGGGTGGTAACCCAGCCCACCAAGCCTCTCTCCTCCACCAAGAACTGAACCTTCGAGAGACCAAAACCAGAGCCGAGAAACTGCGACATACTAGGACTCGTAATCCTCATGTAAAAACCAGCGTAATGAATGACTGAGCATTGGAAAAACCATCGCAATGAAGCGCCATTAAGACGCCCATCGTCCTTTTGGGCCATGATCAGCCCGAAGCCCATGTCATCCACCTGTCCGCAGCGTGAAGGCATGTCCTCGGCGCGTGGGCTGCTCATGCAGAGTTAATGCAGATAATACACCCGCATCCAAGGGGGGTGGATTTTTGCTCTGTATATCCTTCCTGAGAATCTCTTGAAAAGTGGACCAATCTGACTCCGAGACATGACCCTGAAGTAAACCTTCGTAATGATCCTGCCCTCTGTCCACTCCCAGATTAGCCAAAAAGTCTGCCAGTTTGTTCCCTTCACGCCTTATGTGGTTGAAAGTGGTGGCTCTGTTTTCCTTAAGCCAAGATTGCAGAAGCTCCAGCCTAGAAACCATTCTCCAGCTCTTACTGACTTTCTGTGCCTCTGTTCCTTGTTGAATCTTAATCGCCATATTGATTAGGATTTGGGAATCCCCTTCCACAATTAGAGGGGAGAAGCCATCCTTTTGGGCAATATTGAGACCCTTCCAGAGTCCTTCAAGTTCAGCCACATTATTGGTATTCCAACCCATGGAGCCAAAGAAAACTTTCCGCACTTGTCCTTCGTGATTTCTAACTACGCCACCATATCCTGTAGAGCCCGGGTTACCTTTTGAAGCCCCGTCAAAGTTGAGAATGAAGGTGTTGATAGGCGGAGGGGACCAGGTTGCTGGGATATCCTTCTGTTTGCTGGAAATGATAGAGAGAATATTGGGAAGCTGTAAGTGAAGTTGCCAGTTATTCCATATTGCTTGCTCCTTGTCATTGGACGGGAAATCCTCCTGGGACCATCTTTGGAGGGATAATGATTCCTGTACATTCTTATATATTATCTGCCAAACCTGCTGCTCATCCATTGATTGGTTTTTGAATATTCTGCGATTTCGCTCTTTCCATAGGTTCCACATTACAATGCCTGGGATTATTTGCCATAAAGTGTTGAGAATGTTGCTTTGATAAGGTGCCTGAGGCCAGTTGCGTATAGTGTTGTTTAAGTCACCTATTTTGCGGCCTTCCTTTTGACAACGGAAAGTGACTTTCTCCCATAATATCCTGCTAAAAGGACAGAGTTGCATGAGATGCACAGCAGTTTCTTCAGCCATTTTACAATTATGGCATATTGAAGGTCCTTCGAATTTTCTTTTCCTGAGATTATCCTAGGTGAGAATGCGATTGTGGGAGAGTAGCCAAAGGAAAGTGGAGATTTTGGGCCAGATCTTTGGGTTCCATACTTTTTCCCATAACTTATCTTTTATCATCAGATCTTTGAGAATCAGTAGATACGCTTCTTTGGTAGTGTAAGTGCCTTTCTCTTCATATCCCCACCTCAGCTTATCCGGCTCCGTTCCTTGTAAGATTTTCCTCTTTTGAAGTTCGTCGACCAGTGTTCGTTGAATCTCCTCCGGACTGTCTGGTAGAATTTCTTGACCCGTTTTCCAGATGCAGCGATCCGTGTCCGGTGTATTTTGCCAAAAATAGTTTACTTTCTCCTGGGATTGAATGTGGTGCAGTGGAATACCTTGTATGACATTGCCGAGACTAGGGAATTGCTGCCAGGAATCCGTCCAAAATCGCGTTCTACCTCCATCCTTTACTTCCCAGAAGCTGTGTTTTTGGATAAGATCTCTATGCATCAGAGCTGAATTCCATATAGATGAGCCTTTGCTAGTTTCTGTCATTCTTATACGCCCCTCCAGAGGTAAGTTGTTAGCGTATTTTGCCGTCCAGAATTTGGCCCACAGCGTGCCTGGGAAGGCTAACCATTTCCACCAAATTTTTGCTGCCATGATCTTGTTGCTGTGTTCAGGATCTCTGAGACAAATCCCACCTGCTTTTTTGGGAGTACAAGCTTTCTCCCATTTGACTAAGGCCCATTTCCTGTTAAGACCAGAGCTGCCCCACAAGAAGTTTCGCTGTAGCTTTTTTATAGCTTTTAGAACCCACTTTGGTGCGGCTAGGATTGAGAATAGGTATAAGGGCATGGATTGTAAGACTGCCTTGATTAGCACTAGTCTGCTGGCCATATTGAGAGAATGATGAGTCCACAGCAGGAGTCTTGATTCCAGTCTTTCCAAAAGGGAGGTCCAAGAAGAATGCTTCTGAGCGGAATCTAGGAGAGGGGCACCTAGATATTTGGAGGGCAAGACAGCAATAGAAAAACCTAGGATTCGAGCTATGGATCTCTGAGTGGTGGGGTGGGTATTAAAGAAGAATATCTGGGATTTGGCTTTGTTAACACAAGCTCCAGAAGCTACTGAGAAGGTGGAGAGCAGAGAGTTTAAGGAGCGGGCTTCCTGAACAGAGGAATGACCAAACATCATGTTATCATCTACAAATTGTTGATGAGAGATAGTGGGTGCTTCATGGAGATTAAGACCTCTAAGCTCATGGGATTGAATAGCCGCTGTAAGACTTCGACCGAGGCCTTCCACCATTATAATAAACAAGAAGGGAGATAGAGGGTCACCTTGTCTCAAACCTCTAGAGGGGCGAAAAGTAGAGGTGGGAATCCCGTTAATCAGAATAGAAAAGAAGGTAGAGGAGACAAGACTGAGAATCCATCTGATCCATGCATTATCGAACCCGAACGCACTTAAGATTTTTTCCATATATTCCCAGCTTATGCTATCAAAAGCTTTTGAAAGATCAATTTTGAGAAGCATACCTGGTTTTTTTGAATTCTTGAGAGAATGGATGATTTCATGAGAGAGAATTATGCCGTCAGTAATTTGCCGCCCTTCAACATATCCTGATTGCTCAGGGGAGATGATGCCTGGTAGGAGCGGTTTTAATCTTAGCGCTACAACTTTGGAGACGATCTTGTATATAATGTTGCAAAGGGCAATAGGCCGGAATTTGTCTGGTGTGTTGGAATCCTCCGATTTCGGAATCAAGGCTATAAAAGTAGCATTCAGGCCTGGATACATCCATCTTAAGCTTCTTGACTCCTCTACGATCTGCCACACTTCCCATTTGATTAATTCCCAGAAGTGGTGGAAGAAGTTCGAAGAGAAGCCATCGGGCCCAGGCGCTTTGCCGGCCTTTAAAGATTTAACAGCCAATTCTACCTCTTGGAGACTGATTGGTTTGAGAAGCAGGGAATTTTGCTCCGCAGAGACTAGCCGCGGGATGTGCCTGGTGATGCTGTCTATGGCTTCCCTTCTATTTATATTCGGTTCTTGGCTAATCTCTTTGAAGTAATGCATGAATTCCTGTTCGATCTCTTCTTGGTTTACCAGTTTCCTTCCTTGAGCGTTGGTGACTTGAGTAATTTGATTGTGCATTCATCTTTGAACAGTAGATCTGTGGAAGAAACTTGTGTTTTTCTCCCCCTCCTTCAGCCAGCGTATGCGGGATTTTTGTTTCCACAGTACTTCTTCATGTTGCTCTCTTTCAAGGAGTTTGCCTTCCAATTCCTGTTCCTTGAGCATTAATTCCTCTGTTCGCCCTTCTAATATTAACCTCTGTTGTATTGATTTGAGATCCTGGAGGATCTTTTCCTTTTCCTTAAAAATGTTGCCAAAGGTTTGCTTATTCCACCTCTTGATTTCTCCTTTGAGCATCTTCAATTTTTTTTGGAACCTTGCCATTTTTTATTGTTCAATGGGATTGCAATTTTGCCAAGTGGTAGTTATGAATTCCTTGAATTCTGGATGAGATAACCAGAAATCTTCAAATCGGAAGGGTCTTTTTAGATTGTTGTCAGGCCTGTTCCATAGCATTTCTATTGGCCAATGATCCGAACCTGAAAAGGGGATTATGTGAGCTGTGAACTCTCCACCTAAATGGACGGCATTGTCAGAGATCAAGAACCTATCCAGTCGGGATGCAATCTGCAAGGGGATGACTCTTTTATTCGTCCAAGTGTAGAGGCCGTTTGCGGTGGGTAAGTCAATTAGCCAATTATTTTGAATAAAATCTTTGAGCAGTGTACCATCCTTATTAGATCTGCAGCGACCCCCCATCTTTTCCTCCGAAGAAGCTGTCATATTAAAATCTCCACCCGTCACCCATAACGGGTGTTGCCGAGTATGGTTAAGCTGCGCCAGTGAGTTCAAGATTGCAGCCTTCTGCTGCGTTTCTTGAGGGAAGTAGACATTCGTTAGATGGCCATAGATATTAGTACCTAGAAGATGAAAAATGGCCTGAATGAAGTTTTTATTGGCGTGAATATTGTTTAACTGTATCTTCCTTGCATCCCATAAAATTGCAAGTCCCCCTGAGGCTCCTTGCGAGTCTACTGCTATCACCTGACCGCCAGGCCATGCTTTAGCAGCTGTTGTTTTCAAAAAATTCAAAGAACATTTAGTTTCCTGAAGAAATAAAATTAATGGTTTTTCTTCCATGATCAAGATTTTTAAGAGTTTCCTTTTCCTAGAGCTATTGAGCCCTCTTATATTCCAAGATATCAATTTCATTGGGACGGATGGAGGTTGGAATTGAAGTACTTAGTGAGTTTGGCATATCTGCCTGACTCCACTAGGACTTCACCAAGCTTGATGGTTCTTTCTAGAGCAGTTTTCCTTCCTCTTTTTTTGCTGTCTTTGAATGCAAATTTGCCATCCCATTTGCTACCTGTTTGAACTCCTAGGGAATGTGTCTTCTGAGCTTTGGTTAGTATTTCTACCAAATGATCAACCTGTGTTTCATGAATTTTGTCAAAATTGCCCTGTTTACAAGCTTGTTCCAACCCAATAAGATCGAATTCCCCGAGATCGAAGGATTCGCTGTCATCATCCATGGGTTGAGTTGCTTGCTGACTTACTGCTATTTTCTTCCCTTTATTCTCGCTCTACAATGGATTATCAATATCCATATCTGGATTACTCCCAGGTTCTGAGTCACGGTGGGGTGGTTCACTTTGCTGGACCAAGCTTGGTTTCTCCTGTTGCGATGCATTAACTGTTGTCTTTTTTTTGCTGGGTTCCTCCGGATTTGTGAGTGTTGCTAGCGTCTCAAAACTATTGCTGGTGGAGGGTGTAGAATTCGCTACTGGTGGTTTTTGTGTGGCAGCCGGCTTTTTACCTCCGCGTCTCCTGTTTGTAACTTTCGTGAAGCCTTCCTGTTGTCGAGGTTCTGGAGTGGACTGAGCTTCCTCCTGCTTGTTCATGGGACAATCTCTGAAAAGGTGTCCAAGGCAATGACATCTTCTACATCGAAAAGGCACCTGTTCGTAGTCAATCACTTGGATCCAGTCCTTGTCCTCATGAAAGAGCCTTACGGTGTCCGGTAGAGGCTGTTTTAGATCCATGTAAACACAGATCCGGGCATAGGAGGCATAAGTAGTGGGTTTCACAGCTTTGGTTTCTTCTGCAACTTTTACAAAGTCTCCTATTACTGATCCAATGGATTTTAATGATTCTTCACTCCAGTATTCCCAGGGCAACGAGTATAGTTTGATCCACACTGGCGCGTAACTCAGATCTTCCTTATCAGGGTTGAATCTGGCTACCCATTGTCTGAGAAAGAGCCCAGCTGAGTTGAAGAAATATGGCCCTCCATCAAAGACTCTATTCCTATCTTCTAGGCAGTTAAAAATAGCAGTAAAAAATCCTTTTGGTCCTAGAAGGAGGGTTATTTCTCCCTTTGGCTTCCATTTATGATTTATCCATCCTCTGAGAGCTTTTTCATTTGGCCAAAAACCTATAAATTTACCTATAAGGGCGTGGTCTGACATATATTGAATTCTTCCATTTATTTTGTCACTAGGTAGTTCAACTTCTGGCCTATGAGTAGCAACTGGTTTACAAGTATGTGAACTAACCTTTGGATTTTCAGAAGTAGCCTGTAAATCCTCCATGTTCTGTCGTTCTCCTATGGTTTTGTCCTGATTCTCTGAGCCTGTTCGCACATTACTTTCTGGTCCTTGTTGGCGTCCATTGAGGGGCGGAAGGTCTGCCCCCTCCCCCTGCGGGGGTACCATTGGGGCCTTCTGAACCTACTGCCGCTGGAAGCTTTTGCAGCGCCTGTCAGGGCTGAGTGCGCAGAGCAGGGGCCCTGCCGCCTCACGAAAAACTCGAAACCCTAGCCGTCACTCCGTCGCTCCATCCGTTCGCAATGAAAAAGCAATGTTAATACCTCTATAAGAATATTTTGTTTTATAAGTAGTTAAGAGTGTGTTTTAAACTCTCCAATCTCTATCTGCCATTATGTAATATTATTAAATACCTTTTTCTACCAAAATACACAAATTATCCTAGAAAATTATTGAAATCCAAATAAGATTATGACAAAAAAACTGGTAGAAAATTTTGAAAATCTGAGTTATAGCTATCCAATCTCAGGATTTTGGGTAGGCTAGGGATTCTTAATGATGTTGTCTCCATTTCTACCATCTAAAAACACTTCTAACACTCCAGCATTCTAATTTTTTGAAATTTCCTTTATTAAATTCTAACTAGAATTTATGGCATCCATAAAACAACGCTTTTTTCTATGCTTTAACTACCTTTGCACAAAGTTATAAAGGATAATTTTATCTCTTAGCAAGAGTGCTTCATGAGCATGTCTCTTAATCCAACCCGTTTATTTTTCTGTCGCTTAGAATGCTTGCTCTTCATATATCTTGATTACAGCTTCAACATATTCAACATATCTTATATCGGGTTTTCAAGATTATAAAAGATAATTTTATCTCTTACCAAGAGCGCTTTGCCATCTTGTCTCTTAATAAAATCCATATATTTTTCTGTTGCTTAGAATGCTTGCTCTTCATATATCTTGATTATATCTTCAACATATTCAACATATCTTGAATCAGGTCTTTAGTAAAAAAAACCTGAAAGAAACATATTTAACATCTTTGTAAAAATTTGGAACGTTTTATGCATCAATAACATTTAATAAAGCACAAGAAATTTATTTTTTCAACACCACTCTATTCAATAGTTCAAATTTTTCATTGAAGCTACAAGTATCCAAGCAAATCCTGGTATCATTTTTCATCATTAACGCAATAATCCTGGTAATGTTGTATTTTACGTAAATTGGCCTTCGGAAAATGGTGCTTTAAATAAGGTAGCAAATTTATTGAGTATACCTCCTAGGTGTGCCTTCCTTAGGTATACTATAAGGCCTAAGGTAAATAAGATGTTAAGTAAATGAGTATGATAAATTATTATGTTATACATTATTTATAAAGGTATTTTATTGTGTGTTATGAAATATTATAAAAAATTATAAAATTAAAGTTATAATTAAACTAATAAAAATATTATTTAAAATTAATATTTTAATATTTTTTAAAAAAATCTTAATATAATTTTTATTTTTTAATAAAATTTAAATTCAATAAAAAAAAAGTCTATAGTTTCTTATTGAAATGAGTATACCCCAAAAGTATATGATTTTCTTTTAGTCTTGAAAAGTCTTGGAAACTCCAAAAATACATATCAACCTTCGCAGTGATTAAGAAATTCAGGTTATATAAAGAAGAAATTCGAATTCGATCCTTGGAAAAGCTATATAAAGAAGAAATTCAAGCCCACTCTCACTCAAATTCGATCTCAACTTATTTATATTAATATATTTTTAATTTCCAAAAAAAATTAAAATCAGAAAGAGTACAAAATTGAGTTCATACATAGATACCTACCATGTTGCTAAAAAAATTTAGACGTTTGTATATTGAGTTTGTATTGAGTTTTTATGAACAATCAGTAGTGCATTCATAAACTTTATTGATAGATATTCAATGACTTTATAAACAACTAAACAACGTGTTTATATTGATGGGTAGATTTTTCAATGTTTACTCGAGGATAATCACGATGTAGAAAATCATAAAGTTAATTTTTCTTTTTTTAAGTGTTATGGTCTCAATTTAGCTTATCTATCACTATCATCTTTGATTACAATACCCATTTTAGACGGCATTATTGCGCACTTGGATTACAAACTCTGATAGACTTTATAAACAACTAAACAATGTGTTTATATTGATGGGTAGATTTTTCAATGTTTACTCGAGGATAATCACGATGTAGAAAATCATAAAGTTAATTTTTTTTTTTTTAAGTGTTATGGTCTCAATTTAGCTTATCTATCACTATCATCTTTGATTACAAAACCCATTTTAGACGGCATTATTGCGCACTTGGATTACAAACTCTGATATTCAATTACTTTCCAGTCAAGGAAAGATGCACGTGCATATGTTATTATAGACACATTAGTGTGACTTTAGCATTTATTATGTCCAAAATAAGCGGTGTAAGAGGAATCTCCAGATTATTCAACGTTGTTACAAACTAGCCGGGCACTCTTCAACTATATATTCTTCATTCTAAGGTTGGCTATGGGTACCAACAACTAATTCTATATCGAATTATCACGTTCTTATAACAGAAAGTTACTTTATTTTTGCAACAACATTCATGGCCACAACAAAAGGCTACTTCATTTTCACAACTTTTTAAGATACACATGGCCACATGAAGTACTATATAGAGATTAAGAACATTACAAGACCCTTCACTATCATCATCAACTAGCAACTCTATTCAGGATTTGTGAGCTAGTATGTCTTCATATATAGAATCTCTATTTCATATGAAACACACATTACAAACTCCGATTGATTTCTTATGACCCAAAGAGAACCGTTAAGAAAGGAGGTGCCAATGCCTTAGTGTTATTTGTCTACACAATTGGCAATTCAACCTATCATAATGTCAATCAATGCAATTTATATGAACCATTCTTGCTTAAATATGATATAAGAATTTCCCGCCATTATTTTTTTCTTTTCATATTTTCAACATCCGTTGGATGAAGATACTTACTTCCATTTACTTGGTCGAGATTTTTTTGAAAACATGCCAAGCTAATCATAGAGGATGAGTTTAAGCACCAGCTCGTCATATTTAACCAGACGTGGGACCTCTACTATTTGAACATTCAAGATTTGATACATGTAACAAAGGTACCCTACATTTATGAGTGCTTTATTAGCTAAATGGCACTCTATTTATGAGTACTTTATTAGTACCTGTCTTATCAGTTACTATAGTCAAATTTGACTTTTGATTGGTTTGTGGTTATTTTCAATTTAAACTAAAAATTTGGTAAGATGTTGAATCTTTTTGTTTTCTTGTATATTTAAAAATAATTTTCTAATTTATGGAAATCTTTATTTCTAATTTTTCATTGATTTAGTGAAGGTTGATGTAACATAATTCCCTTGGTCAAGGGTGATTTACTTTCCGTATTTTTTAGTGCCTCACAAATCATTAAAAAAAAAAACAAAATTAATTTTATGAGTGATAGGGTTCCAGACCCTTATCTAAGTGAGCGGGTGGAGAGTTGTGGTCTAAATGAATATCTGGAGGAAACTTTTATAGATTAATTTAATATCAAATTGTTACTATTTTGTTGTGCAGAGAAAAAGTGTGTAGAGAATAAGGTGCTTTATGTACACAAGGAAGCTCTTACATATTAATTTAGTACGGTGAAGGCATGAATATGAGTTACAATTTTGGGAAACGTGGTGATGAAATTTCAAAATTTTACTCTTTTATGGAAATGAATTCCTAAAAATTCATATAAGCATTCAAAATTTTATTCAAAGGGAAAATACAATTTGTGGAGAATAACGTTGTTATCATGATCATATTTTTTTGCAAAAAAAATCTAACAATTTTTCATTAGATGAAATGCTTGTCCTTGCAATTTTTTGCACATCTTAAGAGGTATGTGTGTTCACATAACATAAATTAGTATAAAATATGTAATTTTTATATATATATATATATATATATATATATATAGAGAGAGAGAGAGAGAGAGAGAGCATGATTTATACGGAGATAACTAAATTTTCATATTAATTTTTTTTTATTCAAAAATATATTTTTTATTATTTTTCAAAATTGGCCAAGCAATATTTCAGTTGCATTTTGATGTAAGAGTTTTTTGAACTATTTAAATAAATTGAAAAACCAAGGGTACCCTTTTAAAAAGGACTTATAAACAAAGATAGTGGTATTTTATGAAATATTTTCATTGTGTATATTTTATGTTTCTCATTTAGCTACTTTGAAATTGTCCGAACAAATTTCAAGTATAATGATTAAAATAAAATAGATGAAAAGTATCATATGAATTCGAAAATGTCAAACTCATATTCTATTTGATAGAGGATTCCTTCACGAATCCAACATGATCAACTCTGCCACCTAATGACAAGCACTTCCTTAAGGTTTCTAGGCTACAAAATGGTATTGCAGAGAAATCTATAGAAGGGGAGTTAAGCATATGTTTTTTCTAGCTCTCTACAGCTCGATCGAGCACTTAAAGCACTCGATCGATTGTTTAAGGTAATAATTCAAATAACTTGATCGTGGGTTTAAGAAACCATCGATCATGCCCTTAACGTGGTTAACAATCACTATAAGAAAAAAGGTCATTGGTGAGGGTCATGCTTCTAGCAGACCTTTAAGGTACGTCACTAATATCGCATAATGGTGACTATTTTTAAAAAGTGTTGTTGTAAGTGTATATTGTGATGGCCCTTTAAGGTTTTTCACCAAAGACATTTTTAATAACACTTTTGGTGAGGGTTGTTAATGGCTCCTCACTAATTCTCTCTTTGGTGACACTTTTGGTGAGGGTCGTTAAAGGGCCATTACTAATTTTATCTTTGGTAACACTTCTAATGGCGATCTTTTATTGACCATCACCAATGATCTTTTTAGTTACTTTTGGTGACGATCAACAAATGTTTGTCATCATTGATCATTCCAATGAGTTTTCGATGATGCTTCATGCCCATGACAGACCTTTAAGGTCCGTCACCAATGTCGCATATGGTGACGGTCTTTAAAAAATCATTGTTGTAAGTGTATAGAGTGATGGTCCTTTAAGGTTTGTCACCAAAGCCATTTTCAATGACACTTGTGGTGAGGGTCGCTAAAGGTCTATCACTAATTATCTCTTTGGTGACACTTTTGGTGAGGGTTGTTAAATGCCGATCACCAATTCTCTCATTGGTGACACTTCTAGTGACGATCTTTTATTGACCATCACCAATGCTCTTTTGGTTACTTTGGTGACAGTTAAAAAATGTTCGTCATCATTGATCATCCCAATGAGCTTTTGATAATGCTATATACCTATTACTATATTTTTGGTCAAAGGATAATGAGTAAAGACCATTGCTGTGGAATCTTTTTCATTATGTGTCCAATGTCATACTAGTTATAATAGTCAGTCAATTTGTTAAGAATTAATTAGTGTGTATCATTTCCCTCAAGTCATAAGAATATAATTTTCTTACGAATCATCACATGATTCATCTCTATTAGGTTTATTATGTAGCAAATTTCCTTTAAATAAAGTTCCACTAGTGTGTGTAGGAACTATATTATTTAATACATAATCAAGATCTGTCAATTCTATTAATGAGAGAGACCTAGCACTCCTCAACACTCATGCCGCAACTTAACATGATTTTGAGAAATACACTAACATTCCTTGGCACCTCCCATGCCTTGGAACATCTTTGTACGTGGAATATCTTTGTACCTAGAACATCTTGCCATGAGTAGGATTCCCAAGCACATGTTGGCATGCCCTATCATAGCATAGAACTCTCCTATCATGTGTTGGCATGGCGTGTAGTCCCTAGCATGCCTTGGAACACCTTCGCATAATATTCCATTGACAAACATTAACACTTGGCACACATTGGCACTTGGCATGTATTGGAACATATTATTATTTTGTTTAGCATGCCCCTTTTGAAAAAGATAAAGCCCTGACTTATTAACCCTCTTATGTGTTCATTTCCTTACATTTTAGCTTAGTTACTCCTTTTGTTTCTGTGAAACTCCTTGATGCATATTAGCATACTTTGGCACCATCGACATCCTAGCATGTCTTAGCACCTGCCATGTGTTGGCACGTGTTAGCACACCCCAGAACTACCTGGCACACTCTAGCACTTCTTGACATTCCCTGATATTCCCTAACATGCCTTACCCATGCTTAGCATACCTTTTCACTCCCTCCTTGGTATGATAGCTAACACTCATTGACACTCCTTGATACACCCTCATATTCATTCACTTCCATGCATTTTGACCTTGTGTTCTCCTAGTACTCCCTAACACTCCTCATCATGCATTGGCACTCTCTAGCACACCTTATCACTCTTCGATATGCTCTGCCATTTCATAGCACGCATCACACTCCCTGACACACATTGGCACTTGGAACATGTTGGCACTTGGCAAGTCTTAGCATGTTTGGCATACGTTGAGATGACTTTGTATGATTTGGAATCGTTTAATATTAAATTTATTTGAGATCAATTATTGGAAAATAGATGAGAAGAAACAGAGGAATATTTGGCATTTAGAATTCATTGACACTTGCCACTTGGCACCTAGTGTTGGTGCGCCTAGCATGCCCCTCATGGAAAAGGTAAATTGATGACTTATTAACCCTATTATGTGCTCATTTCCTTGTAGTTTAACTTGCTCCTCCCTTTTGGTGCCTTCATAGTCCCTGGCATGCATTGTCACACCCTTGTACATCTTGGCATTGTTAGCACTTGGCACATCTTTTCTTGTTTGACTTGTCCTCATACTATCTGGCACATGTTAGCATGCCCTAGCATTCCCTAAAACACCTTCGCACTCATGACCTCATAACTAGTATTACATTTTTCCATGTCTTGGGAACCTTACATTCACTAGAACATCTTAGCACTCCCTAGTTTTAATGCCCTTTGCTATCCTCCACAATGTCCCAGACTAATGAGGAGATCGACGGAGGTAACCATAGACCAAGATTTTAGTTTGGTAGCTAGCCCTACAAAACCAGAGAGGGCTCTCTCTATGAAATCACATCGAAGAGATGATTGGATTGAGAGGATTTTAGTCTAGATAACTAGGCTTATCTGGGTTTTGGAAAATTTAGGCTCATCATTTTTGCACTGACATGGTTTGTTGCTGGCCTCATGAAGTGGTTATATGTGTTTTCAAGGCTTCCTTAATGAAGGTGTCCCATGCCACGTTATTCTCTTTCCACTAATGGAGTACTATAACCTTTATGAGGCCATGGTAAAAGAGGTTGGGATAATGCACTTTGCCTTTCAATTGCACCCTTTCAAACATTTTGGTTAGGCTCCTATACAAGTAACTAGACAAATTTAGAGAATTGGTAGCTGTAAAGTGCATGACCAGTCTTATGTGGTATTTATATAGCCTAAAAAATCTTCCCTCACATGTGAAGAACTTCATGAAAGCCTTCATTAATGGTGCATATCTCTCCAAAAAGTATCTGAATGGGAAAACATGTGAGTGAGCTCCTTTCTATTGTGATTTCAAGTAGGTTTTGTACTCTTCTAGGTCTAGGTTCATGCCTTTAAACCTATTTTCACCATCGTTTGGTATGTTTGTAGCTTGAGAGATGGCATCCAATGAAAACATGAATTTAGTCCCTGCAATGGTGATCTTGTCTTCCTTCAAGGTGGTAACAAATATACCTGTGAGATTCTCATGGTAACCAACTCCCTGCACTCTTTGACAAAACCCTAAAAATTTGACATCTTTAAAGCATTTCATGAAAAATGGGGAGGAGGTGATTTCATTGCAATTAGAGGGCTCAAGCCTTAGTATATTTCCCCCCTCAATAACTTTAGACCAAAAGAATTGATGCTATTATAGCTAGGTGCCTTTGGGCTAGGCCTAAATCCACAAATAAGATACCTATCTAGCATGGCATATCACTCCCCTATCATGTGTTGGCATGCCCTGTAGTCCCTAGCATGTCCTCGAACACCTTGGCATAATATTACATTGACAAACATCATCACTTGGCACACATTGGTACTTGGCATGTATTGGAACATATTATCAGTGTGCCTAGCATGCTCCTTTGAAAAAGATAAAGTCTCGACTTATTAACCCTCTTATGTGTTAATTTCCTTGCATTTTAGCTTGGTTATTCCTTTTGCCTTGAAACTCCTTGACTCATATTGGCATACTCTGGCACCCTGCACATCCTAGCATGTCTTAGCACCTGGCATGCGTTGGCACTATTTCACAGATGTTAGCACACCCTAGAACTACCTAGCACACTCTAGCACTTATTAACATTATTTGATATTCCTTGGCATCCCTTATACATGCTTAGCATACCTTTTCACTCCCTCCTTGGCATGACAACTAGCACTCATTAACACTCCCTGACACACCCTCATATTCATTCACTTCCATGCATTTTGACCTAGTGCTTCCTTGTGTTGTCCTAGTACTCCCTAACATTCCTCAGCATGCATTGGCACTCTCTAGCACACCTTAGCACTCTTAAATATGCTCCTCCACTTCATTTCATGCATCACACTCCCTGACACACATTGACACTTGGAAAGTGTTAGCATGTTTGGCATGCGTTGAGATGACTTGGTATGCTCTGGCATGGTTTAATATTAAATTTATTTGAGATAAACTATTGGAAACTAGATCAGAAGAAATGAAGGAAGATTTGGAACTTAGAATATTGCATTGACACTTGGCACTTGGCACCTATTGGCACCCAGTGTTGGTGCCAATACCCATTTTGCACACCTTGGCACCTGGCACATCTCTGACACATGCCACCTTGACACTCTGGCATGACTTAGCATTGCCTATCATACCATGTCACTCCCTCCTTAACACACTTGGAACTCACTGACACTCCCTGTCACGCACTCTTATTCATTCATTTCCATGCATTTTTACCTAATGCTCCCTTGTGTTTCCCTGGTACTCCCTAATACTCCTTAGCACACATTGGCACACCTTGGCACTTGACACATCTTGGTATGCTTACCTAGCATTCTAGCATGCCTTGGAACTACCTATCATACCTTGTCACTCCCTCCTTAGCACACCTGGAACTCACTGACACTTCATTTCCATGAATTTGAAATTGGTGTTCCCTTGTGTTTCCTTGGCACTTCCTCGTCACACCTCCTAGCACGAATTCATGCCAAACCTTGGCCCATGACACATCTTGGCATGCCTATAATACCTTTGAACCATCTACCATGCGCTAGTACTTCCTGACATTCCCCTACACACCTTCATACTCCCTAACTTTCATTCCCTCATAGATAGCCTTACTTTTCTTGCAACTTGCAAGCCCAACCAAGTCATTGGGAAAAAAAAAATGTTGTGCCCAACCCAAAGTCACCCTTTGATTGAAACTGCTTTCTCCAACCCCTTATTATAACCGTAGGATTGCATCTTACAAGTATTATTCTGAAACTCTCCTAACACATTTTATCCTTGAGACACTTGGAATCAATTAATAGTCCTTGGTACATTGGCTTATTCATCCATTTCCATGCATTTTGACCATGGTATCCCTTATGATGTTTTGGCACTCCATAACAATCCTCAACATGCATTTAAACTATTTGGAATGTGTTAGCATGCATTTCAATTCCTTGGCATGCCCCGACATTCCTTAATTATCATGCTCTCTGATCTGAAATCACTTATGAATGATCTCAGTAAATTAATGTAGGTATTACAAACTCGTGCGCTGATGTGTGTGTCTATATTATCTTAGGCAATGGATCATTAATATTGTGAAATAAATAGACACTAGAAAACAGTAAGAGAAACACAACAAGCAAATGAAAAACACAACAATTTAATAAAGAGTTCACCCAATCATCCTGGGCTACGTCTCCTAGTCCAACATTCAGTGGTGACCTTTCTTTATTGGGTCTTTGAGGAGAGTTTTTACAGTGAGGAGCTCAATTTGAGTCTCCTGCAACATATGATACTTAGTTAGGTGGTCCTTGGATTCCCCAAGCCACCGGAGTACACAAAATCCCCCTTATCAAGTCTTGACCTCAACTAGTCTTAATGGGATGAGTCCAATTTGGTACTTAGTTCCTAACAGATATCCTCACAGGGATTGCTTAAAACTATCAAGCCTTCCCAGTTTTGTCTGGTCAATGCTGCCTCAGCTCTATAGGTCAGCTCGACTCCTCTGTTCTCTGCTTCTTGCTTCGCTCTCTAATTTGTCTCCTTTATATGTTCGTGGCTTAAAGCCAATCCATCGCTTGAGTATTCGCTTCCTCTTCTAGCCCTTCGAATCGCCTGCCTCTGTCTACTTAGAATTTTTTGCTTCTGTGTCATTGCCACTGTGTACCATTTCACAGAGAGGTGGCCACTTGTCCCTTCATGAACTGAGCGCCAACTCTTCCTCAAATGGGTTGTTACTTCGGTTATTCCATGAAATGATTCATCCGCCAGCTCAGTGGTCAAATCGAACTTCAAACCTTTATAAACCTCAACTTATTCTTCCACCAAATCTGATCTCCCATCGGGTGTGATCTCTGTCGTTTAATCTGGGGCCTCCAGATCCTACGGTCATTGATTTTATTGCAAGGGCAACTTGCTCGACCGTTAGGCTGCGATGAGAGCAGTTTTCTCTCTCATCCACCGGGCACACATCATTCGATGTATGGAATTGTTAGGTCCTTCGACAAACCTGCTTACTGCCCAAAATGCCTCCGATATTCCACCAGTTTTGGACCGCGGAACCCTCTTGCCATTTTAGCACTTTACCCATGGTTTCCTGGTTTCCTTTATGACCATGCACTCAAGGCCTTTCCTTTTCAAAGGGTTTTGTCTTGCGATGCACTAATCATGCATCAAAAACATCCTCCATTTTTGGGTTTGAGCCTCCTAACTGCCATTTTTGCACCATGCACAGTCCCCATGGGCCAACGGTCAGTGCGCTTTCACTGAAGGTCGTCACTGCTCTGTTCTTGCTGCAAATTACCATTATTCAGAGGTTATTTCCTGATAGCTCATTGTTTACAAGATTTTGAAGTCTGTCATAATTTGAAATAGTCATAGAGCTCTGATAATTTTTCAAGGATCCAATTCAGATCATGGTCTTCCCACTGAGAAAGATTTTGGACCACCAAAAGTTGGTTTTCAAGCATCAACTAAGTGAGGATAAAACTTTGTCACCTGTCCAATCTCTATCCATTTTGCATTTCTTGGCTTTGAACCCCTGAGTCCAATTCTGAGGTACTCAATATCTCCCCTGCGCATTGTTCTCACTTTCCTATCTAGAACTGTGTCTTCCTGCAATTCATTATGATATTCAGGTAGCAGGTCATCAATAGAAGGCAATTAACTCTACTCTTCGTGATCCTCAATTAGTGAAGGTTCAAATAATCTCAAGCTATCTACATTTACGACTAAGTAGATGTGCATGTAAGCCAGTAGGTCAAAGTGAAAAGCATTCTCACTAATCTTCTTAAGTATCTTGAAAGGTCCATACTTGATAGGCTTTAGCTTTTTACCTTCCCCTTGCATCCTATCCTTACTGATATACAGCCAGACTTGATCACCAACTTGGCCATCCAATGCTTTTCATGCCCTGCCTTGTATTTGGCTTGGCTCTTTTCCACCCGTTCCTATACTGCCTGGTGGATCTCTTGGATTTATTCAATGAACCTAGTTTCCCTGCCAACATCGTTGTGTCCCTCAACTATTCTGCCCTTACCAAAGACAAAATCCAAGGGCGACCTTGGTGTGAAACCAAAACAGGTCTCAAAAGGAGATCTCTGTGTAGAAGAATGTTTGTCTCGGTTGTAAGCATGCTGCGCATAACACAAATGTTCATCCCAAAGCTTAGGATGCTTACTACAATATCCCCTGAGTAACTGGATCATTGTCCTCTTGACTACTTCTGTCTGGCCATCAGTTTGTGAATGGAAAGTTGTGCTTTTCTTCAATTTGGTGTCCATCAGTTCCCACAGAATTGACCAAAACTTTCCCACAAATTGCGTGTCTCAATCAGATATAATGGACGTGGGCAATCCAAAATGAACCCATACATGTTGAAAGAATAGTTTTGTAGTTTGTTCGACTATAATCTACTTATTACAAGGTATCAAAACACACATTTTGCCGAACCTATCCACAACAACATACGGATAATCATGACCTTCCCTAGATTTAGGCAGTCCTCCAATAAAGTCCATGGAAACACTCTCCCAAGGATGAGAAGGAACTGGTAATGCAGTGTAGAAGCTTAGTTTTCTATTGCTGGGGTTGCTTTTAGCACACATAATACACCCTCTTACATATCTAGAAATTGTCTCATTCATTTTTGGTCAACAACAAAATCTTTGCAATTGTGCAACTGTTTTACTTACCCCAAAGTGACCTGATATTAGAGAAGTGTGTGCTTCTCGAATTATCTTTACTCTTTCAGTTTGTGGAATGCATAGCTTCCCACAATGATATAGGAGTCGGTCCTTAACATGATAATCCAATTCTTCTACTTGTTTGCCTTGACTTAAAGTTGCATATACATCTTTAAAGTCTATATCTTGAGCATATTGTTCAATGTAGCTCTCATGTAACACAACATTATGCTTAAGTATAGTAGATGCATTTATAATGGGTCTAGATAATGTATCTTCAACTTTATTGTGTATGCCCTTTTTATATATGATGACTAAATGAAACTGTTGTAGAAAACCCATCCATCTATAGTGTCTTAATTGTTGTAACTTAGTTTGGGAGTGTAGATATTGAAGTGGTTGATGATTAGTATGTATTACTATCTCTTTGTCCATTAAGTAATGTTTCCACTTTTTCACACTTTGTACTAGTGCATACAATTCTTTATCATATGTGGGACAATTAACTACTACAGAATTAAATGTCTGAGAATGATAACATATGGGTCTACCATGTTGTGTCAACACTGCTCCCATGGCATAGTCACTGGCATCCGTTTGGATCTCAAACAGTCTTTGAGGATCAAGTAGTGCTAGTACTGGTGCTGTACTAATCTTTTCTTTCAAGGTGTAGAAGGCTTTCTGCTATTTTCTACCCCATTGAAACACCTTGTTCAATCCTGTTAAAGCACGTAGGGAGCTACAATCAAGGAAAAGTTAGAAATGAATTTTCTCCAATATTGTGCTACTCCTAAGAAGCTCCTAACTTCTGTAGCAGATTTGGGATTAGGCCAGTTTACAATGACTATCACCTTAGAGGGATCTATCTTCAATTCACCACTTCCTACTATATGTCCCAAATAATTCAAAGATGTTTTGCCAAATTCACATTTTGAGAGTTTAACATAAAGTTTTTCTCTTTTCAAAACATCTAGTGTCTACTTAACATGCTTTAAATGTTCTTCCCATATTTTTCTAAATATCAGAATGTCATTCAGATATACAATAACAAAATCATCAAGAAAAGGTCTGAGTACATCATTCATTATTCTCATGAAAGTAGCAGGAGCATTAGTTAAGCCGAAAGGCATAACCAACCACTCATAAAATCCCTACTTTGTTTTGAAAGCAGTCTTCCGTGCATCTTGTTCTGCAAATTTGACCTGATGATATCCACTATATAAGTCTAACATGGAAAAATAAATAGCTTCTTTCAATTGATCCAATAGATATCTATTCAAGGAAGGGGATAATGATATTTGATTGTTATCTTATTTAGTGCTCGATAATCAATGCACATTCTCCATGAGCCATCTTTCTTTCTCACCAAAACAATTGGAGATCCACATGGTGATGTGCTAGGTCTGATGAACCCTTTCTCGAGCAACTCCTGCACCTGCTTCTTGATTTATGCATTCTCTAAAGCAGACAACTTGTACATCCCAATGTTAGGCAATGGAGCATCTTGTTGCAAATTAATTTCATGCACTATTTCCTTTTTGGGTGGCAGACCTTTAGGTTCTTGAAACAAGATATCATACTCTGAAACAAGTTTTTCTAAATCAGCTTGTTGTTTAGCATCACAGCCCTCCAATACATTGGTTTTATCAGGTTTCTTTTCCTTTACAACCATCAGTAAAAATTGTTTGCATGAATTTATCATTTGTTTCATCTACCCTGAGTTTATGAGAGTATAATTATTCTTGAGCTTATGAGCTCTTACAAAGTATTTGATTCCATCTTTAACGAGTAGATATTTGTTCTTAGCTCTATACAAAATAGCCTTTCTGTCATACAAGTAAGGACTTCCTAAAACAATTCCACATATATCCAAAGGAATTATGTCTAACTCAACCTCATCTACAAATGCTGACCAAAAGAAACTTGAGTTTGCATTGTCTAGTCACTTGTAGTTGTGCTTTATCATTTAACCATCCTAATGGGTATGGTTTCTTGTGAGGTGTAGTCACTAATCCCAACTTCTTTACAATTACTTCAGAAATTAAATTTACTTGTGAGCCACTATCAAACAAAGTATCAATCTTTTGATGTTTGGAAATAACTCAAATATGGAAAAGCTCGTGTCTTTTTCTCTCATTTTCTTCATCAATGGTAGATTGTGCAGAATTACTAGTAGATGCTTCAGAATTCTTACCTTTTATACCTGTGGCTGTAATGGTTGTTTCATCTCCTGAGTCCGACCCCAAATATTTCTGAATAGTTGCAACAATCTTCTTCTTCTTACCCTCAAACTTCTTAGGTCTCAGCTCCGGATGTAAAATCCAATAGTGCTCATCATCATGCCCATCCTTCTTACAGTGAGTACATGAAGACTTGCTTTTCTATGTAGTGTTGGCCTTCCTTGCTTTCCATTTCTGTTTTCTTTTCTCCTTATTCTTGCTTGCAATGGGTTGGGTTGATCCCCCAACTTCTGGGTTTCCATTCTTTCCTCTAGCTTCTAGATGTGTAGCTTGAACAAATACCTCATCTATACTAGTGGGATTAAACATGAGGATAGTGTGCCTCATGTAGCTATGCAGACCACCGATGTACTTTAATAGAGTCTCAGGTGAGTCTAATGAGATTCCTAGAATCAATGCTATCTTCCTAAATTCTTGGGTGTAACCTTGTACACTTTTCCCTTTTAGTTGTCGAAGAGTTTGCCAGCTCATCATGGCTTGCTGCATGTAGGCCAGTGGATAGAACTGCTTTTTTATTGCAGAAACAAATTCACTCCAGACAGAAATAGTCTTACCATGTCTCTTCATGCCAGCTTGGGTCCTGCCTTCCCACCAAACCAAGGCAGTGCCTCCAAGGCGTAGGCTATCCAGCTAAATCTTGCTCTTGTCTGAATCAATACTCTACACTCTGCAATGAACATCAATTTGTCTAATCCAATTGTCCAACTTTTTTGCATTCAACTCTCCATCATATATTGGTAAATCAAATTTAACATCTAGTTTAATCAAAGATGTCTTCTTTTTATGTTCAGAGCTATTAGGAGGTGTGAGAAAGCTTTCTTCTTTCCCTTTGCCTTTTGAGTGGTCATGGAGGAGAGACTCTTCTTCTCCTTTATCTTGTTTGGAGCCTGATGAATCTTCATCTTTATGTTTTCTAAATTCCTTATACATTTCCTCTACCATGGACATTATGGCCAAGAAACTATCTATAAATTGAGGGTCTAGCCCCACAGAACCTTCCACTGACATTGTCTTCTGAGGATAGACTCTCCCAATTTTAGGATTAGTTTCAACCAACTCTCCTTCTCCTAATTTGAGCTTTGATCTAGTTAACATTCACCAGCTAAATCCAGCACAAGCTTGTCTAACCTTAACAGACTAGAGCTTTGATACCACTTGATTTGAAATCACTTATGAATGTTCTCAGTAAATTAATGTAGGTATTACGGACTCATGTGTTGGTGTGTGTGTATATATTATCTTAGGAAATGGATCGATAAGATTGCGAAATAAACAGACGCTGGAAAATAGTAAGAGAAACACAGCAAGCAAATGCAAAACACAACAATTTAATAAGGAGTTCACCCAATCCTCCTAGGCTACGTCTCCTAGTCCATCTTTTAGTGGTGGCCTGTTTTATTGTGTCTTTGAGCAGAGTTTTTTTACAATGAGGTGCTCAATTTGAGTCTCCTCCAATAGATAATGCTTAGTAGGGTGGTACTTGGATTCCCCAAGCCACTGAATTACACAGACTCCCCCTTACCAAGTCTCAACCTCAACTGGTCTTTAATGGGATGAGTCCAACTTGGTACTCAGTTCCCGACAGATATCCTCACAGGGATTTCTTGAACCTCTCAAGCCTTCTCGGTTCTGTCTGCTCGATGCTGCCTTAGCTCTGCAAGTCAGCTCGACTTCTCTATTCCGTACTTCTTTCTTCACTCTCTATTATGTCTCCCCTATCTCCTCTGTCTGTTTGTGGCTTAAAGCCAATCCGTCCCTTGACTGTTTACTTCCTCTTCCAGCCCTTTGGATCGCCTGCCTCTATCCGCTTCGAATTCCTATTTTTGTGTCATCGCCGCTGTGTAACGTTTCATAGAGAGGTGGCCACTTGTCCCTTCATGAACTCAGCACCAGATCTTCCTTGAATGGTTCATTACTTCAATTATTCGGCGAAATGATTCATCCGCTAGCTTAGCAGTCAAATCAGACTTCAAACATTTATATGCCTCAGCTTATTCTTCCGCCAAATCCGATCTCCCATTGGTGCAATCTCTGTCGTTTGATCTAGGGCCTCCAGATCCTATGGTCATCGCTTTTATCGCACGGGTGACTTGCTCGACCGTTAGCCCATGATAAGAGTGGTTTTCTGTCTCATCCGCTGAACACGTGTCATTCGATGTATAAAATCACTTGGTCCTCTGAAAATGCCACTTACCGCCCGAAATGCCTCTGATATTCCGCCAGTTTTGGAGCGCGGGACCCACTTGTCATTTTAGCGCTTTTCCCACGGTTTCCTGATTTCGCTTGTGACCGAGCACTCAGGGCCTTTCCTTTTTGAGGGCATCAAAAACATCCTCTGTTTCTAGGTTTGAGCCTCCCAACTGCCATTTTTGCATCATGCACAGTCCCCATGGGCCAACGGTCAGCACGCTTTGGCCGAAGGTCCTCTTGCTCTGTGCTTGCTGCAAATTACCATTATTCAGAGGTTATTTTCTAATAGCTCATTGTTTACAATATTTTGAAGTCTGTCATAATTTGAAGCAGTCATAGAACTCTGATAATTTTCATGGATCCAATTCGGATCATTTTCCATACCTTGGAATTTGATGATGTTTTCTCCTTTTGAATTGTTGGCTGAAATTTTCTCCTGCATTCAGATTCTTCATGACCAAAGATATTGAAAAACGAAAATTCAATTTCATATTCAAGGAGAAAAGTTATTAAAAGATTTTTTCTTGATTCTTGTCACTCTCATTTGTTTTCTTGATTCTCTAGTCATGATAGTTTTGTAAGCAACACATTGAGTAGCTTTATGTCCAAAGTTATGGCATGAAAAACATTGTCCATTAAAGAATAAGTTTATGTGATCATAAAATCTTTTGGTATTGTTCACCTTTTGGTTGGTGCTTCTATTGATGTTCACCCTTGGAGTAAAATGATCATGATTTACCTGAGGAGAGCCTTTAGGCTTTTGTTGAGGATTGAAGCATTATTCACTGGTTTTTGTTGCATCAAGATAGCTTCTGGTGATGGTTGAAGGCTTTTTTGGTTGGGATGTTTCTACAATATATCCAAGAATAGTCTTCAAGAGAGGGGAACGTTGAACCTTGATGATTTAATCTAAGGTTTCTGATCCTTTAGAAAATCTAAGATTCATAGATTTTATCTTTTCAAGTTCTTTTCTTAAACCCACTACTTTACATTCTAATTTTTCATTGTGATTTTCCCTTTCAGTGAGTTGATGTGTCAAGGTGTCTATGACCATATTCTTTTCTTCCAAACATATTTTAAGTTTAGTGATTTCTTCAAGAAAATCTTCTTCTTCTAAGGCATCCATAAAATCATCATTTTCATAAGCCATGAGTAGTTTAATATCTTGTTCAGATTCATATTCATCACTATCTTCATGAGTATAGTAACTTCTTCTATTAACAAATTGTTTCCTATTACCTTTTGTAGAACTCATTCCTTTATCATGATTATCTTTATGAGGATATTTAGTAGCATAGTGACCAACTCTACCACAAACAAAACATTTGAAGGGAAGCTTACCTATGAATATTCTAAAACCCCATTGAAGTTTCTTCACAAAGTTATCTCATCTTCTTCTGATATATATCCTGATTCTTTGAGATATTCCTTTTCTTTTCCCTTTGTCAAGGATTTGAAAGCAACTTCTTTGATATCTAATGGACCTCCTTTCCTCATTTCAAAGGCAGTTAAAATTCCATAACATTGAACAACAATAATAGATTATAGATCCTTTTTCCCTTCAATGGAAGATACTTTTGACTCAAATTTAGAAGATAGAGATCTTCCTGCTTCTCTTCAATGGAAGATACTTTTGACTCAAATTTAGAAGATAGAGATCTCAAAATTTTATCTACTAAAGTAGCTTCCTTTATTTCTGATCCAAGTGGATATTGGTGGCCACCCGCTAATTCGACTTGGATCCCCTCTAAGTGCTTCGTGCAGTTTTTTTCAGCTTCCTTAAGTATAGCACAATTTACTATTTTTAGCAGTTTTTCGGGTCCTAAACTTCCGGAGCCATTTTGAGGCCCTAAACGACGTTTTTTGGGAAATCTACCGCCAGCGATTTTTCGTGACTAAAATCGGCTTTTCCGTCGTAGTCCTCCGAGAGATCTTTCCAACGGGCTATCATGCACGTCAAACGGAGATAAGACGACCAATTCGCGACCCCGGGAAGTTGATGTACCAACTTACCCAAAAACGGGGCCCACAATTTGGCGTTTCATCTTCCAGGGTTAGGTTTTGGA